>JAJONR010000648.1:0-124113 GCA_029582245.1 Solanum etuberosum | reverse complement strand
CCACTCCCTTTCAACATTTCAAAGACGCCCAATTAATCTAATACAATCAACTGCAAAGCAATATCTATATATATATATATATATATTCATCAATAAACCGAAGGTTTATCCAACAACTTGTTCCAATACTTTCCACCTATTCTCAAACTAATCAGATTCTTAATAACCATTTGAAGTAAATTCCTTATTTAACTTTTTCACTTTAAAAGGTTCAATCTTAATTATGCCCATAAGTAGAAACACCCAAAAATTCACTATTCATCTTCTTCCCCTTTGCATGAACCGTAATTCATCATGAAACCCATTTCAAAAGTAGTGCAATAATTCCAATTAAATGGTGATTTTCACTTTACACGACATCCTAAATAAGTAATTCATAATTATATTCAAGTGTGGGGTAGAGAATTTACCTATTTGAAATCAACCCAACTTGAGTTCTTGATGAATTTCCACAACTCTTGAACAAAAACTAATAGTTCTCTACAAATTTTTATCACCAACACTCCCTCATGAAAATTCTTATTGCTTTAATTCCCAATTTGTTGATTACCACCGAAGGAAGAAGAAAAGCAGAGGGCACAAGAGTGAAGCCACATTTTTTTCTCTAGAATTTCTTGAAGTGGAAATGTTGCCTTAAACTTTTTCTTTTTAGAGTTCCTTCTCTTTAAGGAAAAGTTAAAGTGGTCCAACAACTTACACTAATAATTCAAAAAATATCACATAAATCTCTCTTCAAATATCAACAAACAACTAAATATAATACATACCCATTTTGTATGTATATACATATTTTCGAGGTGCTACATTCTCCCTCACTTAGGATCATTCATCCTCGAATGATTCTTGTGTCTTACTGGAATTTTATAAGTCGTCCAAGACTGAATGAGATCACCTGAATAACTTTCACCTCACTCTATCCATGAAATATCTTAAAATCTGACTAACTCTATGAAATTCTAAAAATTTTGACAGAGTTTTCTTTGTAAATAGGACTACCGGGTACCTGTCAGCTAACCAGAATACATACACATATGCTTCACAGAGCGTCTCAACAATTACAATAATTGACCAATCATAAACAAGGCTTTACTTAGCCTTATACTCGCACAAAATATGTAACACATACTGGAGTTTACCTTGTATCACGCATCTGAAGGTTGCATCCATGTAAGGTTCTAAGTTAATAAATGTACCTCATGTACCTAAACATAACATGAGAGAATCCGGTAACAATGAAACAAATGGAAGTGAGGTTAATTATACTATTAAGGTGATACATAGTTTAAGAACCTTCTGGCGTTTCTTGGAATAGGTATGGATATTTAGCTTTCATATCCACTTCCACTTCTCAAGTAGCCTCTTTTATGTTCTGGTTCCTCCAAAGTACTTTGACAGAAACTATATCTCTAGTCCTTAACTTCCTGACCTGTCGGTCAAATATGGCCACTGGTTCATCCTTAAATGACAAGTCTTGGGAAAGCTCAATTCCTTTTGTAGGGATGATATGTGAAGGTTCTCCTAAACACTTGCGTAGCATAGACACACGGAAGACCGGGTGCACTGCAGCTAACTCTGAAGTTAACTCTACCTCATAGGCTATCTGGTCAATCCTGCGTATAACTCTATAAGGCCTAGTATACCTGGGACTTAGCTTACCTTTCTTTTAAAATTGAATAACACCATTTATAGGCGACACCTTCAAAAATACCAAATCATCAATTTGAAATTCTAAATTCATGTGTCGAACATCTGTATATGACTTATGTCGACTCTGAGTAGTCAATAACCGCTCTTGAATTAACTTAACCTTCTCAATGGCTTGGTGAACTAAATATGGTCCTAGTATTTGTGTCTCGCCTACTTCAAACCAACCAATAGGTGATCTACATCACCACCCATATAGAGCTTCAAATGGAGCTATCCCAATACTTGATTGATAACTATTATTATAGACAAACTCTATTAGGGGTAAATGATCATCTCAATTGCTTTTAAAGTCCAACACACATACTCTCAACATATCTTCGAGCGTTTGAATAGTCCGCTCGGCTTGACCGTCTATTTGTGGAGGAAATGCAGTGCTAACTGGGTTCCCAAGTGTTTTTAACATGATCTCCAAAAGGGAGTTGTAAATTGGGCACCTCTATATGAAATAATGGACATTGGGGTCCCGTATATGCATACAATCTCTCTTAGATAAAGCTTGGCATAGTCTTAAGCTGTGCTGGTGGACTTAATAGGTAAAAAGTTGGCTGATTTCATTAGCCGATAACCTATTACCCATATAGAGTTGTGTTTACGGAAAGAGGAAGGAAAACCTGTGACGAAGTCCATATTAATGGCTTCCCATTTCCATACTGGAATACATATGGTCTGAGCTAGGCCACCGGGTCTTTGATGCTCTGCTTTCACTTGCTGGCAATTAGAGCATTTTGCTACATACTTTGCAATATCTTTCTTCATATCATTCCACCAGTATATCTCTTTAAGGTCATGATACATCTTCGTAGAATTGGGATGCATTGAATAACGGAAGCAATGTGCCTCATCCATAATCTGTTGTCCCAACCCATCTACATCAGGAACACATAATCTACCTCGGCATCGCAATATGCCATTACCTTCTAGCTCAAATGATGTAACCTGATGCTTCCAAATTCCCTTCGTAAACTTAACCAATAAGGGATCATCATACTAGCTCTCTTTTACCAATGCCACCAATGAAGACTCGACCATATTCAATACCACAACGCCACCATCCTTAGAATCCATATGTAGAACTCTTAAGCTGGCTAATTTATGGACATCCATGGCTACTTCACGCTGAGTAGGTGATAGATATGCTAAGCTACCCATGGATAGTCAACTGAGAGCATGTGATACAATGCTACCTTTACGTGGATGGTAGAGAATATCAACATCGTAATCCTTCAACAATTCTAGCCACCTTCTCTGACTGAGGTTCAGCTCTTTCTGCTTAAATAAATACCGGAGGCTCTTCCTGTAAATATATCAACATGTACTCCCTAAAAATAGTGACGCCATATTTTATGCCAAAATACAACAGCTACAAGTTCTAAATCATGAGTAGGATAATTTTGTTCCTACTTCTTCAATTGTTCCATGCTGCATCAGGACACAACCTAAGCCAACACCTGAAGAATCACAATATGCAACATATTTGTAATGACCCGAAAGGTCATTTTGGAAATTTTTATAAGGTTACCATTTTACCCCTCCCAATAGTTGCCCCAGGTCATTTTTGATCAGTCGGTGAAGTTGATTTAAAAAATTTGAACTATTTGATAACTACAGTTATTTAATGGACGAATAATTTATTAAATAATTAATTTAGTTGATAGTTAATGGGCAAAGTCTATAATTTATTTAATACCCTTTACCACTTGGCCCGTATAATTAAATTAAGTTAGTGAGATTTGTCACTTTTAATACCTAATTATTTTATTTATGAAAAAGGAAGGAAAAGAAAGAAACAAAGAGTATAAACTCATCTGTACGGCAACATCACAAAGACACCACTTTGTTGCAGGTAATTCATCACCACACCAAAATCTTGTACGATGATTATGGATAGCCATGTTATTATTGCTATTATTATGTATTTGGTGTGGAAAGAATTGTATTTGAGACTTGGTGTCGGGTTATTAAATTTATGGCAACGTATTGCTTCTATAGACAATTGTTTATAGGGATTAGTGGTAAGTGTTGTATGATTGAATTGATAAGAATATATCATACTAATATATATTATTAATATGTTAATTAGTAGATAAGGAATTGGAATACGGTATATGTTACATGGCAATCATTAATGATTAGGTGTAATCATTGGGGAATTAAGTGAGGATTAGAGGTTAACTAATTAATGGACATACAAATGAGCTACTACATGCACATTTTATTTCATTTTTTCTGCCATTGAGAGTTAAAATATGGTACCTTATTACTATTAAAGTTCTTATATATTGTTAGACCTAATTAAATATTAGGTATATACTATTATATGAATACAATTAGATTTACGATATTGGAAAAATTGGAACTTAACCCTAGACTTAAAATTTAAGAAATATGAGACTTGACAAATTAATTGGCATGAAGATTCAAAACTTGATTATAAATTTGGGGTGAGTTTTTGGGTCTAAACTAGACACATAGTGATATGAGTGTTGTTAGTTTTGAAATCTTATCGTGTTTATTTATTTGAATAGATTACATTGATTTAGAAGTCAAATGAAAGGGGAAGACTCAAGTCCCAGAGTGATTGTTCAACTATTTGAGGCAAGTGGATTTCTAAACCCTTGTTAAGTGTATAAAATCGTGTATTTCCTTGTGATATGTGTTGGGGAGTAATGGGACTTTGTGATGGGTTAACTTGTCCATATTGAATAATTTTAATGATGAAAAAGGAGTAATAAAAGGTATTGTGATTTATCATTAGTGTGTGATGTATTGAGAATGGTTTGAAAGGCTTACAGATTCATTGTTGATGTTGTATCACGATTGTGTTGTTGTGAATTGTGCATTATTATGAAAATGGTCATCTCCTCATTATTTATGTGAACATGTCATTTGTATTGATTCTGAGACATGGTTGTGACAAGTGTTATGTGAATTGAGGAAAAGTAAGAAATTAAAGAGGCTGTATCATTTCGAGGGATGTGTCGCGCTCCGCGATAAATTCTATTATTGATGGACGTGTCGCATGCTGTGACGGATTCTATTATCAAAGGACGTGTCAGAAACTGCAACGGATTTTATTATCGAGGGACGTGTCGCACGCTGCAACGGATGCATGGACAGATATGTCCCCCATGGATCCCAGACTAAGAGACAATGGGTGTGTATCGTTAGGTCAGACATGCATCACTATACCTAGCATTGCATTGCACATCTTTATCATTGGTGAACTTGATCTTGTGTGTTGCTGATCTTTTGAGTGCCGTTCTGTGGAACTTATGACTAGTGAATTTAATCTTGTGTGTTGCTGATCTGTAATTATTGAAGTGAGGTAGTTGAACTTTGTGCTATGAAAATTGTGAACTATTAGGTTGGACTGGTTTTTATGTAGGTTGCAGTTGTGGATGTTCGGTTGGGGGTGTAAGGAGTACCCATATTCTATTTCCTTAGCTTGTGTTTAGAAGTTTACTTATTGAGTACCGTGTGGTTTGGTATTCACCCCTTGCTTCTACATTTTTTGTAGGTTACGAGCTCGGATCTTCGTGATACTTTCTATTCTCTTCTTTTTCAAGGCTTCCTGTGGAGATTTATGAGGTAGTTGTTTATCATCTCAGTGGACCTTCTTACTCTTGTTTATGATTTTGTTCTATTCTGGAAACAATGTCATTTGAGACTTATATTTTCTTTCAATTTTGTTATAACACATTAGAGGCTTGTACATGTGACAACCAGGTTTTGGGGGTATATTTATGTTTTTATGAGTTTCCACAATATATTAAAGTATTAGACTTTTATTTATAGTTTATTTCCGCACTACATCGTAATGGTTGAGTTTTAGGCTGACTTGTCTAGGTGGGATAAGACGAGTGACATCACGTCTATTTTTGGGTCGTGACAAAATGGTATCAGATCTCCAGGTTCATAGGTCTCACGTGTATATAAGTCTAGTTGAAGTAGAGTCTCAAGGATTGATACGAAGATGTTTGTACTTATCTTCGAGAGGCTATGGTGACTTTTAGGAAAAATCTTCACTTCTTGAATATCTATCGTGCATCCTTTGTCTGTTATGAAACCTATCGCTTCATTCCACTTTCTCTATTATAGTGATGACTCGTGTGTGGTATGTGAGTCATTGGTGTATCGTGTATGGCTTGGAGGTTAGACCTGATAATAAGGTGAAAGTGATAGACTTATGAAAAGGATGTGTAGTCAGATTTGAAATGTTCGGTAATTTGAAGGGTTTGAGTTAGGTGATGGCTCGATGATGCATTTTGAGGATGTTTTAATGATGAGGTTGAACAATAGTTTGAGGGACTTCATGAACATGTTATCTTTTACAGGTTAGTTACCCAGCAGCAGGAATAGTACTTGTGTGGTATAGGTGATATCTATAGTGGTTCGACAATTGGAAGTGAAATGATTAGAGGGACGACTAGATAATGGACATTGTAACTTTGGGAACTATAGTTAGTAAAGTTGTAATTACATGTATAGGTTACTTAGCGAATAATGTTGAGCCAATTGAGGTCAGCATTTTTACTACGATTTTATATATTAGGTGTATATCAAAGAGGGTCAGGATACGACTACTATAATGGTACCGGTCCTTACTTTGTAATTTATGGAGTGTGTTACTCCTACTATCAACCTGATCTGCGAAGGAATCGCTTTGGATGAGAGACCAAAGGAATTTGATAGAGTATTATAGTTACTTAATGGGCAGAAATGTGTGGGCTATTTGAGTACAATCTTCTCGAGGGGTATGATGTGTTCTAGTGGTGGATCTAACAGGCTTTCACAGTGTGGTACTAGTGGTATATAAAAATGGATACGTCGATTGTCAAGTATGAATACTAACTACATAAAAAGGTTTCAATTATATCAGATGCTCGTATAATGAGATTCAAAATTGCATCACATTTGAGAAACCAACTAGTTATTACTACAAGTTAAAACATTATTTATAAGGAAGATTATGGTGGTGGATCTTTGGAATCTTATTAATGTGTTAGGTTGTGAAGTGAATCTCGAGGATTCTAGATGAGGACTAGTGGTTTCATCATAAGCTCTAAGGGAGTGGATCGATATCGGAATGAAAAGCTTATGGGTAAAAAAAAAATCCAACGAGTATACTTGTGTGAAGGTAATTAAGAATTTTACTAAGAAAGTGCATAAAAAATTGAGTGAGTCCCTTGGATGGTTGGCATAGTTGGGTCTGAGGTGTCATGTTGATGGCGAGGTTGAATTCGTGGTAATGACAAGGGTTAACTAAGCATGATGATAATAAGGGTTTATGATGGATTGTGATTGAGATGCAACTATATGATAATGATTGTTTGTTAAATGAATTTTTGTATTGTAATGACGACTTGTGAGTATCTAAAGTTGTGGTTTGCTACTATTTGGTGAGTAAAATGGTCGTAAGAAAAGTTGTAGGAGGTGTTGGGACACCGCTCGAATAAAATTGAAATGAGCTAGAGTCATAAATGGAAAGAATCAGTGAGATGTAGTTTAGCCTTCGAAAAGGGGCAAGAACAAGAATATTTACTCTGATCATAAAGGCCAAAGATGTATCGTCAGGTAGAGTGGAGAATTGGGTTCAGATACGTGGGTACATCTATTTTGCTCTGGTTATGGTGATATGGCTACGTGTCATTCATATGAGTTAAAAACTATTGTATAAGATTTGAGAAAGAAGTCTACAGACGTTCGGCTCAAGTGTGGTGATAAGTTCTTTTGTGGTTTCGAGTTTGGTGATTGGTAAGGTTGGATTTTTTTCAAAATATATAGTACGCTCGATGAAGAGGCGATCAATAATAAACTAAGATATGTAAATTCATAAATATCTTCAAGGTACGAACTAATGTTGATAGATAATGGGATTCTGTTACACAATTGGGATAAAAATTCAAAATTTTCATTGTGAGTTTCTGTTCATGGAAGTATGTTTTGTCATGGTATGGATTAGTGAGGTAAGAATGGGTCAATCGCACTGTTATTGAACATTGACCTAAAGAAGGGTGTCATTTAATATTTTTATTTAGAGGATAAGGTAAAAATGTCAAGGGTTGTTGGCCAAATAATAAGATTGGTGAGAGAGTCAACAAAACGAACAAGAGTCTGGTGTATTGAAGAGTTCAAGATATTTAGAATTTTGTGTCATGGGAAGAATTTAAGAAAAGTGAAGGAATAAGAGTTCTCATATAAACCCTTGGTTTGTAGTTGAAGGTTTTATTGATTTTTGCTTATGAGTTTAGATATGACTGTGAGATGTGAACTAGTTCGGTATAGACTTACTAGGGATTTATCAACAACTTTTATAAAGATTTAGTTTTGATTTGGGTGACAAGTAATGATGTGTGGAAGATTCTATGTGGTTATGTCAAGCTAGATTGTTCAAATTATGGCAATTGACTTGTGGATGCACTACATGATGGGATACAATTCTACATGATTATTAAGGATTCCGAGTTAGATTGATACTACCCTATTGATGAGACTACACAGACTGTTATGATGCATTATATAGACACTGGATGGTAAATAGAGGTTATGAGCTTATAGTATACAAAATTATTTGAGTGACCAAGGATTTCAAGGATATTTAGAATGAGTTATGTGACAGTGTGGAATGGTAGTTGAAATATTGTATGTGAAATTTTGTGTGAAGTTGACTTTGGGTGTGATTCAATTGTTGTACCTCGATGGGAAGGTACTATCCGACTTGAATTTTTTGCTACTAGCCTTGGATGGAACCCATATCTATCATGAGATGCTTAAATGGAAAGAGAGGGAGCCATAGTTCAGATTTTTTGGAGGCGACGATGTGTTTGCTAAGAAGACTTTGATAATAGTAACGGTTTGATAGTAAGGTAAATGAGCGGTGTGGTTATGATACTTGTTAGTATTAAAAGAGTTGGCTTTAGTGGATTACTATGAGAAGTATGTGAGGTTTTATAAATCGAGTATGTGTACAATTGTAATAAGGACTAGACTAGTTGATCGTGGGTGGCAAAAAATCAAGGAAATGGAGTCAGATGAATGGAAATGTTTGATATGGGCACTATGAAATGAGTATCATATGTTATTCAACCTTGATTCTGTATATTCTTATGTGATCACCTTCTTCGTGCTGGACATTATTTGGAGTATGATTAACTACCTATGCCACGTATGTTTCCACATCTATGGGTGAATCCCTAGTGGTGGATCGGGTGTACCATCCTGTAATTGTCCTCATGGTAGAGTGGCATCCTCAGGCAGACTTGGTCATTTCAATTATAACAGATTTGGCGTTGTTTGGGATAGTTGAAGTATACAAGTGATTTTACACGCACAATGTTGCTTATGAGAACTTATAAAAGAGTTGCCATGAATAGCTATAGTTATCCGATAGTTTTAATATACATCTAATCGTCGAGGTCACGTTCCGGCTATGCGTGATTGAATGTGGGGGTCCATTAGGTCTAGTTATGTCATTCTTAAGAGTTGTCTACAATCACAGTTACTGATCTAGCAATCTAATAGTGTTGTTAGAGGTTCTGTATGCTTGGGTGTATCACTCACTACGTAGTTACTTGATCACTTCCTTCTTTGGGTTAGATAAGTTTGATTCTCCCTTAATGAGTTTCGATGTCTAAAGATCATATTTTTATAACTTAAGTTTGTGGAATGATTATGTTGTGATAAAGAAATCTTGATAAGATTTATGATGGTTTGTGCATTATGAGTGTTTGGTGGTTGGTTCATTCTCGCTACTGGTTGTAGCCAATATTGATTTAGAAGATTATCTTGGTTATGTGAGAAAAGATTCGTCATGATGGCTGTGTTAAACTCCTGTGGGTTTTAGTTTAGATTGGGTTCATGAGTTAGTTTGTGGCTTGATAATCACTCTAGATTTCTAGATCTTCCAAAGTTTGATTCAAAAGTTCAATTCTTAGTAGTTGATCTTGATGGAATGGTCTTGAGGAGCTCACTTAGAGAGATGCACAATGACTGGTAGGTCATAACTCAAGCCTTTAGTAATGTCAATTTTGCTTCTTTCTTGTACTTTATGTTCGCGGATGAACATAGTTTTTAGTGGTGGATAATGTAATGACCCGAAAGGCATTTTGGAAATTTTCATAAGATTACCATTTTACTCCTCCCGATAGTTGCCCCAGGTCATTTTTTATCAGTCGGTGAAGTTGATTTGAAAATTTTGAACGGACCAACGGTCACACCACGGTCCGTGGTTGGGGGCCCGTGGTTCACTGGCCCAAAAACCAGTCTCTGACACGAATGATGATTGTGCAGGATGACCCATCATCCTATCCACGGTCCGTCGTCAGTGGTCCATCGATGGAGGATTGGCAGTTAGGTTTAGGGGCATTTGGGTCTTTTTCTAATTATTTTATCTCTACACTACGTCGTTTTACAGTTAACTAAGACCCCTATATACGTGTTTCAACCCCAAAATTAGTTCATTCACTTCATTCTCTTCAAATTCACCAAAAAGAACAATTCCCAAATATTTCTCTCTCTAGAAAGCTTGAACAAGAATGATTCAACCTAGAGTTTCAAGTCAAGTCTCAATTCCTCCATTGAAGATAAGCACTTGGATTTGAGGTATGATAGTTTTCATCCATGGATTACATGCATTCATGGAGTTCCCAAATTCCTCTATTTTCAAAGTTAGAAATCCCCAATTGAGTTAGCGTTTTCTTCAATTGTCATGGGTTTTCTTGATTATTGATTTAACTGATTGATTTATGATCTCTTATGCATGAATAGATGAAATACTATGATTTTATGATGATTTCCCCTATGAACCCATGTAATCCCCATGTTTTTTAGTTATGAGCATATGATGTGGATTTTGAGTATGAGGAAGAGTTTTATGAAATTAAGCATGTATTGATAGAGTCACATGAATTTATGATGAACTCCATATCTAACTCATGTTTTCTAAATGTTGATGATTGAAAGTGGGTTGTGAACCTTGAAAGGTAAATTATGGAATTATGCATGTTCTTATGAAATCTATTCTAATGTTTTAAGGATGCTTTGAGAGTAAAGTATCAATGATGATGTTGTTGTTGTGTTGTTGAAAGGATTGTTCACATATACACACGAAAGCATGATGTGAAAGGTTTTCTCACATAGTAAGGATTATAAGGTTGAAAGGTCTTCTCACCTAATTGAATCAAAGATTAAGAGCTATCCTAATGAAACCTAACTTGGATTAATTATTGAATGATACCTGGAAAGATGACTTGACCTTCCATGGATAATAAGAATAAGTAAGAAATGACTATTCAGTGGGATTTATGCTTAGCACCGAGAGATATTGAGATGAAAGCTCTCCCGTTAGTAGAGGCTGGGTTTCTAGAACCAATCTTCTGATCCCTTACCTATGTGCCCCCATAGGATGATTGTCTAGATAGACATTAGCTAGTGGATCCACTTAAGCTAGAAGTTCATGGTCCTTACCTTGGCAAGTAGGACAACCCTTTTGGTGTGGGAGACACCGGGGGATCATGTTATAGCTCACATAGTCTCTATTTCGGTTAAGGCTAATTCCCACATTAATAATGAACTAAGGTTACTTCATGAAGTATCTCATATGTGTTCAAAGGGTTTAAATGATGATTAGATTGCATTGACCATGTTTTATGACTTATGTTTTCTAACCCTTTATATCATGTTTTAGCTTCGTCAATTGCATGTCATGAAATGTCCCCTTTTAGCATGATGTAAATGTTTTATGCATAGCTATCATACTTGGTACATTGTTTTGTACTAACGAATACTCTTGCCTATATTTCTCCAAATGTATGGTCCGACAGTCAGGGTCATAAGGTTCATGGCTAGTGGTTCATTTCGAGGTTCTCGAGCTTTGGTGAGTCCTCATGCTTCGAAGATGGACTTTCATTGTTTTTAGTCTCTTTCTTATATTTCAGTTTTAGACATAATGTATGGGCTAGGCACAATTTCATTCTATTGTATTAGATAGCTATTGAGACAAGTGTTTTTAGACTTTACTTTTATAAAACTATTGGACTTGAAATGTTGTCTTTACTTCTATTGTTCTATTTCTTATGTTATGAATGCTAAGTGGCTTGTATGGGGTCTCTCAGGGTCCTATACGCTATGTTACATCTAGGGTGTACCCCTGGGTCGTGACAAACTTGGTTTTAGAGCATAAGATTTAGAATGGTCCAAGGATTAGTTTTTTTACGCTAATGAATGGTCCATAATGTCACAACCCGAGCCTACACCCTGGACGTGGACGACACTCGAGAACCATTGATGGTCACCAAGCGAACCCTCATATAATCAAATTAAGTTAGTGAAATTTGTCACTTTTAATACCTAATTATTTTATTTAAGAAAAAGGAAGGAAAAGAAAGAAATGGAGAGTATAAACTCATCTGTGCGGCAACAACACGAAGACACACCTTTGCTGCAGGTAATTCATTACCACACCAAAATCTTGTACTATAATTATGGATAGTCATGTTATTATTGCTATTATTATGTATTTGAGACTTGGTGTTGGGTTATTAAATTGATGGCAAGTTATTGCTTCTATTGATAATTGATTATAGGGATTAGTGGTAAGTGTTGTATGATTGAATTGATAAGAATATATCATACTAATATATATTATTAATATGTTAATTAGTAGATAAGGAATTGGAATACGGTATATGTTACATGGAAATCATTAATGATTAGGTGTAATCATTGGGGAATTAAGTGAGGATTAGAGGTTAACTAATTAATGGACATACAAATTTGTTACTACATGCACATTTTATTTCATTCTTTCTGCCGTTGAGAGTTAAAATATGGTACCTTATTACTATTAAAGTTCCAATGTATTGTTAGACCTAATTAAATATTAGGTATATAGTATTATATGGTATATAGTATTATATGAATACAATTAGATTTACGATATTGGAAAGATTGGAACTTAACCCTAGACTTGAAATTTAAGAAATATGAGACTTGACAAATTAATTGGCATCAAGATTTCGAACTTGATTATAAACTTGGGGTGAGTTTTTGGATCTAAACTAGACACATAGTGATATGACTTTTATTTATAGTTTATTTCCACACTTCATCGTAATAGTTGAGTTTTAGGCTGACTTGTCTAGGTGGGATAAGACGAGTGCCATCACATCCATTAGTGGGTTGTGACAATATCCTTCTGTGCCTTCTGGTAATGCTAATACTAGCGATGTAGTCAATCTATCTTTTAGCTTTTTGAAGCTTTTTTCACAAGTATATGACCACTGAAACCTAGCCGCTTTCTGCATCAGTTTAGTCAATGGAGTAGAAATGGAGGAAAAGTCTTCCACAAATATCCTATAGTTGCCAGCTAGCCCCAAGAAACAACGTAGCTCTGTAGGAATGGTAGGTCAGGTTCAATTCTTCACAGCTTCTATCTTCTGAAAGTCCACCCTGATACATTCTCCAGATACCACATGGCCAAGAAACTTACCGAGTTCATCCAATACTCGCACTTAGAAAACTTAGCATAAAATTGGTGTTTTCTGGGTGTCTGTAGTTTTGACCTTAAATGATTTGCATGCTCTTCTTCATCACACGAGTACACCAGGATATCATCTATAAATACAATCACATACATATCAAGAAAGGGCTTAAAAATTCTATTCATCATATCCATGAAGGTTGTTGGGGCATTTTTCAGCCCAAATGACATAACAAGGAACTCTAAATGTCCATATCTTGTCCGGAAAGCTGTCATGGGAATGTATACTTCACGAATCCTTAGCTGGTGATAACCGGACCTTAAATCAATCTTTGAAAAGCATCTAGCCCCCGGTAGCTGATCAAATAAATCATCTATTCGAGGAAGAGCATACTTATTCTTTATTGTAGCTTTATTCAGTTGTCAGTAATCTGTACACATTCGCAATGTACCATCTTTCTTATGTTCAAACAACACTAGTGCACCCCAAGGAGATATACTAGGTCGAATAAAGAATTTACCAAGCAAGTCTTTCAACTGCTCTTTCAATTCGTTCAACTTAGAAGTTGCCATTCTATAAGGTGGAATTGATATCGACTGCGTACCGGGATCTAGATCAATACCAAAGTCAATTTATCTGATGGGACGTAATCCTGGAATATCATCAGGATATTCATTCACCACATTATTGACTGTAACGACCTGTTTCCATCGTTATGGAAAAGCCAATGGAAAAAAAATTTGGGCCAGAAAACTTTTTAGTAGTGACTTGGAAATTCTAGCCTAGGCCAAACTTGGATGAAATCTGAGTCAGGTGAAGTCTAGGAAAATATGGTAATGAATGGGGGGCTAAATTATGAATTTGATCACATGAGTGGATAGCCAAGACGTTAAGGAGCCTGTACGGCTTTACGGAAACGAATTCGGGCGAGTAGAACTCCCAAAACTGATCTTGGCATGAAAGGGTAGTCTTTGAACGTCAAGGGTTGAAGGTGTGTTGCGAAATGGAAGCTTTAAACTCAAGTACTAACTTTTTATCTCCGTGCAAGCCGGTGGGGTGGGGTTAGTTCCACCAGGGCGGAGCCGTTGTGGCGGGTTAGGTCCCGCTGTGGTGGGACAGTCGCGACTTAAATCGGGAAAAACCCCAAAATAGTAATTTTCTGCAAAACCTCGTTCTTGAGAGCTAAGATACGACCCAGAGCAGTTCTTGACAGATTCCTACGATTTCTAGCGCTAAAGGCAAGATTATTACTCCGCTAATATGTAATTTGATTCTTAGAACTTAGAATCTTGGGTAATGATCGTTGGGGGAGGGTTTTGGCCTCAAGTTAATGGTGGGAAAATCCCTAATTGAACATTAGGATCTTGGGTTTGGCCTAGGATTGATAGATTTATTATTATCCGGGTAAATTAGGCCTTGTTTATTTATCCTTGCGTTAAATTACTTGGTTTAGACCAAGAACAAGCGGAAAGAATTTGGAAAGGGAAGGGTCAAGTGTCTTAGGAGGATTCAAGCTTAGTTTCGAGGTAGGTGATGGTTTGATTTCATGTTTGTGTGATATATGTCGGTAATTGCTTCATTGTAATGCAAGCATGTATGTGAATGAGTCACTATTGATCAAACCTTATGAAATGAGTATGAATGAACAATTGTATGTCATGAATCAACACTTGATTGTATGATTATGAGTATGTACATTATGAGTGTGAATGTGATTTTGGTTGTGTTGATTGGACCGGGTGTCACGTTCTGACACATACATTGGATCGGGTATCACGTTCCGACACATACATTGGATCGGGTGTCACGTTCCGACTTACACATTGGATCGGGTGTCACGTTTCGACACATACATTGGATCAGGTGTCACGTTCCGACACACTAATTGGATCGGGTGTCACATTTCGACACACTAACAGTTTGGGTGTGGGTTTCAAGAGAGGACCATTGTACTATTGTATCTACTTGTTATTGAGAATGTGGAATTATGCATTGTGGAATTATGCATTGCTCCTGAATTGATAACTGGTTTATATATATATATTTTGTATATGTGTGTGTTTACTGTGTTGTGATTGCTGGTATATATTTTGCTTACTGGAATAGCCGCGTGATCCTACCAGTACACTGTGGTTGTGTACTGATACTGCACTTGCTCGTTCTTTGTTGAGTACAGGGCACCTTCAGGTGGCTACTGATAGACCTCAGCTAGGGGATCACTGATCGAGACCAGATTCGAGGGTGAGCCAGTTCTATCAGGCTGTCATGGATCCTTCATTTTTGTTTAGTCCAATCTCTTCGGACTCAGACTAGTGTTTTAGATATATTCGTATGTTTAGCTTCGGGGTTGTAACCCTTTTTTTAAAGACTTGTTGAATTAGAGAGTTTTGGTACAATGACTTTCAGGTTCTCGGGGATGAACTTCCGCATTAGTTTTGTTAGTTGTTTATTTAAGCTTTCGAGTTTATGGGAACTCCATGTTACTTAGTCATTTAAACTTGTTTCTGTATCTTTAAATGTTTATTTTTTCGGTAAGTTACTTAGTCGGGTTCTAGTAATGGTTCTCCCACCAGAGGGTTAGTGTGAGTGCCAATCACGGCGGTCTGGATCGTGACAAAGTTGGTATCAGAGCCCTAGGTTCGTTGATCTCATTGTACTAAAATTAGTCTAGTAGAGTCTTGCAGAACGGTACGGAGACGTCTGTACTTTTCTTCGAGAGGCTATAGGACTTTAGGAAAACTCAATTATTTCCTTCTTTCGTGCTATTACTTGAATCCAATTGGTATCTGGGTGATACAAATTGGTATTTTTCCTCCTTCATTATTCATGGGTACTGAATCTGGAGATTCTTATGATTTTCTTGTTGATTGTCATGAGCTGCTTCATAAGATGGATAATGTATAGTGATTTGGTATTGAGTTTATGATATACCAGTTCAAGGGAGACGCCAAAATGTAGTGGTGGTCTCATGTTGAGTGCCGACTAGTAAATGCACTACTCATGACGTGGAAAACATTTTATAGCTTTCTTTATGGAGAAGTATATACCATGAACTTTGAGGGATAGGAGGAGAGATGAGTTCCTGAAAAAAAGAGCAACATAATATAATTGTTGCAGCCTATGAGGGATTAAGGTCTGATTTGCAGTTTCAAGCTTATAGGTGGCTGCTTCGGCAAAATCTTCTCAGGAAGTGGTTTATTTTGTGACGGAGGTAGAAGGGGTGAAGTCAAAAGACTTTTCCAAGGTGACAACATTTAAGAAGTTTTGTAAGGGATGGCTAGATAATGAACACCATTACTTTGGAAAATGCATTTTGTATTGTTGTCATAACATGTATGGGTTGCAGAGTAAATGATGAAATTATGTGCGACAATTGAGGTTGGAATCTCTACGACGATTTCCTAGATTGAGCGTATATCAAAGAGGGTCATGATATGACTACTCCAATAGCAGCGATGCTTACTTGGTTAAGTTATTAGGTGTGTTACAATTGTGGAGAACCTGGACATATGAGGAGAGATTGTACCCATACGCGCATGCCTGACCCCGTTCCGCAGCAGACCAGAATAGTGATACCCACGGGCAGCAGTAATAATGGCAGAGGACGTCCACAAGGTGGGCGAGGAGGGAATCTGCGAGGCCGTGGAGGTCGGGGAAATGGTAATGCAGGTAGAGGAGCAGTGCAGCAAGGCAAGGAGGTTGCCCGTCAAGATGACAAGGCTCAGTTTTATGTCTTTTCGGGAAAGACCGAGGCTGAGGCGTCTGATGCAGTGATCACATATACTATTCTTGTCTGTGACCGGATGGCTACTATTTTGTTTGATCCGGGTTCTACTTATTCATATGTGTCAGTTCAGTTTGCCTTGGGATTTGATGCGGTTTGTAATGTGCTTGATGCCGCTATCCATGTTTCTACCTCAGTTGGAGACTCACTCATAGTCACCCATGTATATTGTGCTTGTCCTGTTATGTTTATGGGTTTTCAAACTTGGGCTGATTTGGTTATTTTGGATATAACTGACTTTGATATAATCTTAGACATGACTTGGTAGTCCCCCTATTATGCTATGCTTAATTGTAATGCTAAGTCGGTAACTCGAGAGATCCCGGGTAGGGTAAGGTTTGAGTGGGAAGAGGTGTACAAGCCTTATCCAACTAAGGTAATAATCTTTCGTGTGGGCTAGGAAACTGGTGGGGCAGGGGTGTTGGCATAATTGGCTCATATCCGGGATGTTGATGTTGAGTCTCCCTCTATTGAGTCTATTCCTGTAGTGTCTGAATTCAAGGAAGTGTTTCCTACCAATTTGCCTGGTATGCCTCCGGATAGAGATATAGATTTCTTTATTGACTTGGAACCTGGCACTCACCCCATCTCCATTCCTTCTTATCGCATGGCTCCGACAGAATTGACAGAGCTTAAAGTTCAAATCCAAAAGTTTCTTGATAAAGGTTTCATCCGTCCTAGTGCTTCCCTGTGGGGTGCTCCTATCTTATTTGTTAAGAAGGAGGATGGTAGTGTGAGGACTGGTAATTTTATCTTAAGCCATAAAAGGAGTGGATTGATACCAGAATGACAAGCTTATGGATAAAGAAAGTCCCATTGAGTATACTTGGGTGAAGGCAATTGAAGATTTTAGTAAGAAAGTGTGTATAAAATTGAGTTAGTCCTTTGAATTTGATGAGTATACCTAGGTTTGAGGTGTCATCTCGATGAAAAGGTTGACTTCGTAGTGATAGCCAGGGATAACTGAGCATAATGGTAATAAGAGTTCGTGATGGATTATGATGGGATGCAACTATATAATAAGATTGTTGGTTAAGCGAATTTTGAATAGTAATTACGACTTGTGAGTATCTAAGGTTGTGGTTTTCTAATATTTGGTGAGTAACGTGGTTGTATGGAAAGTTTTAAGAGATGGTGGGACACCACTCGAATAGAATTTTAAAGAGCTAGAGTCATAATGAAGAAAAAATAGTGGGATGTAGTACAACCTTTAGAGAGAGGCGAGAGCAAGAATATTTTATTTGATTGCAAAGGCTAAAGTGGTAGCTTCAGAGGGGTAGATAATTGGGTTCAGAGATGCGTAATTTCATTAGTTTTGTTGTGGCTATGGTAATAGTGTCACGGGTCCATCAGATTGGTTAAAAACTATTGACACAGACTTGAGAAAGGAGTGTACAGACATTAGCTCTAAGTGCTTTGTTTTTGTTCTTGAGTTTAGTGATGAGTACGATTGAATTCTTAACAAAAGATATTGTAAGATTGATGGAGAGGTGATTAATGATAAGAGAAGATCCATGAATTCATAAAAATCTTCAAGGTATAATCTAATGTTGATAGATAAGGGGATTGTGTTATACGGTTGAATTTACAATTCAGATTTTTCTTTGTAAGTCTACATTCGTGGTGATATATGTTGTCAAGGTATTAATTTGCAAGGTGAGAAATGATCAATTATATCAGGTATTGAGCATTTGAAAGGACTTACACCTGGGTTGAGTCGTAAAGTTTATTACCATAGATTGTTAAAATACCTAAGAAAGGTTTTCATTAAAAGTGTTGGTTTAGAGTAAGGTAAATGGTCGGAGTGTTTATGATGGTTGTGAGTATGATTCACTAGCTATGCTCACGTGTATTTTCACTTTTGTGGGTGGATCCCTAGTGGTGGATCCGGTGTATCGATCCTGCAATGTTCTCTTGGTTGAGTGGGATGATTGGGAAGACTTGGTTATTTCATATGACATATTTGGTGTTGTCTTGGAGTTGTTAAAGTATTCCAGTGGTTCTACATGTACCACCTTGCTTATAAGAATTTATAGAAGAGCTACCATGCGTATTTATGGTTGTCCGACAATCTTAATATTCATCTAGTTGTCAAGGTCATGTATCGATTATGTGTGGTTGAATGTGGGGATCATTGGGTCCAAATCTACTGTTCTTAAGGGTAATCTACAATCATAATTACTAATCTAGCATTTTGATAGTGTTACTAGAGGGTTTGTATGCTCCCTCGATGAGTATCTGATGTCTAAAGATCAAATTTGTATAACTTAAGCTCATGGAAATTTATGTTGTGAGATGGAGATGTTGATAAGAACTATGATTGTTTGGGTATTATGAGTTTGTGTTGGTTGGTTCAGGTTCACCTCTAATTGTAGCGAGTATTGATTTAGGATTTTATCATGGTTACGTGAGAAAGGATTCGTCTTGATGATTGTGTCAAGGTCCTTGATAACATGTTGCAAACGTGTGTACGATCAACTTTGGTGGTTATTGGGAATAGCTTTTGTTGTTAGTTAAGTTTGCATACAACAATATTTATCACTCGAGTATTGAGATGACTTCATTTGAGGCATTGTATGGGAGGATGTGTAGGTATTCAATTGGTTGGTTTGAGGCTGGAAATGTGAAACCTTTGGGGGTTGATTTGGTGAATGATGTTCAGGATAAGGTGAGAAGCATCCAAGCTAAGCTTCTAGCAGTCCAGAGTCTACAGAAGGTACATGACGTTTCAGGCTGGTCAGCAAGTTCTTCTAAAAGTGTCATCCATAAAGGGGGTGATGAGATTCGGCAAGAAGGACATGCAAGACAAGTATCCCCAGTTATTTGACGATCAAGTACTACTCTACTCTTGCCTTAGCTAGTTTTTCCTTGTATATCACTCGAGGACGAGTGATAGGTAAATTGGCATCTACTGTAACGACCTTTTTCCGACGTTATGGAAAAGCCAATGGGAAAATAATTTGGGCCAGAAAACTTTTGAGTAGTGACTTGGAAATTCTAGCCTAGGCTAGACTTGGACGAAATCTGAGTTAGGTGAAGTATAGGGAAATATGGTAATGAATGGGGGGTTAAATTATGAATTTTATCACATGAGTGGATAGCCAAGACGTTAAGGAGCCTGTACGGCTTTACAAAATCGAATTCGGGCAAGCAGAACTCCCGTAACTGATCTTGGCGTGAAAGGGTAGTTTTTGAACGTCAAGGGTTGAAGGTGTGTTGCGAAATGGAAGCTTGGAACTCAAATTCCAACTTTCTGTCTCCGTGCAAGCCGTCGGGGTGGGGTTAGTTCCGCCAGAGCGGGGCCGCTGTGGCGGGACAGTCGCGACTTAAATCGGGGAAAAACCCCAAAATCATTATTTTTTGTAAAACCTCATTCTTGAGAGCTAAGAAACGACCCTGAGTAGTTCTTGACATATTCCTACGATTTATAGTGCTAAAAGTAAGATTATTACTCCTCTAATCAGTAATTTGATTATTAGAACTTGGAATCTTGGGTAATGATTGTTGGGGGAGGGTTTTGGCCTGAAGTTAATGGTGGGAAAAGCCTTAATTGAACATTAGGATCTTGGGTTTGGCCTAGGATTGATAGATTGATTATTATCCGGGTAAATTAGGCCTTGTTTATTTATCCTTGCGTTAAATTACTTGTTTTAGACCAAGAATAAGCGGAAAGAATCCGGGAAGGGAAGGCTCAAGTGTCTTAGGAGGATTCAAGCTTGGTTTCGAGGTAGGTGATGGTTTGATTTAAAGTTTGTGTGATATAGGTCGGTAATTGCTTCATTGTAATGCATGCATGTATGTGAATGAGTCACTATTGATCAAACCTTATGGAATGAGTATGAATGAACAATTATATACCATGAATCAACACTTGATTGTATGATTATGAGTGTACATTATGAGTGTGAATGTGATTGTGGTTGTGTTGATTGTATCGGGTGTCACGTTCTGATAGATACATTGGATCGGGTGTCACGTTCCGATAGATACATTGGATCGGGTGTCACGTTCCAACACACTAATTTGATCAGGTGTCACGTTCCGACACACTAACAGTTTGGGTGTGGGTTCCATGAAAGGACCATTGTACTGTTGTATCTACATGTTATTGAGAATATGGAATTATGCATTGCTCCTGAATTGTTAACTGGTTTATATATATATATTATGTATATGTCTGTGTTTACTGTGTTGTGATTGCTGGTATATGTTTTGCTTATAGGAATAGCCGCGTGATCCTACCAGTACACTGTGGTTGTGTAGTGATACTGCACTTGCTCGTTCTTTGTTGAGTACAGGGCACCTTCAGGCGGCTACTGATAGACCTCAGCTAGGGGATCACTGATCGAGACCGGATTCGAGGGTGATCAGTTCTTTCAGGCTGCCATGGATCTTTCATTTTTGTTTAGTCCATTCTCTTCGGACTCAGACTAGTGTTTTAGATATATTCGTATGTTTAGTTTTGAGTTTGTACCCGTTTTCTTAAGACTTGTTGAATTAGAGAGTACAATGAGTTTCAGGTTCTAGGGGTTGAACTTCCGTATTAGTTTTGTTAGTTGTTTATTTAAGCTTTCGGAGTTTATGGAAACTCCATGTTACTTAATTATTTAAACCTGCTTCTGTATCTTTAAATGCTTAGTTTTTCTTTAGGTTACGTAGTCGGGTTATAGTAATGGTTCTCCCACCGGAGGGTTAGTGTGGGTGCCAATCACGGCAGTCTGGGTCGTGACAAAGACTGAAGAGTCAACACATGCTTCTCAGCTTCAAGGTCTCTTACTTGAATTAGGTGATGTAAACACCCCTTTGCAATAAGCTTTTCTACCTTACGATAAGAAATAAACTTTCCTCTACACATCATAGTATTACCCTTCCACTCTAGGACTGGCTCTCCTGGAAAATAGAATCGGGCAACCTTGCCTTGGCAATCCACAATTGCATAACAAGAAGACAACCAATCCATAACCATGATAACATCAAAGTCAATCATTTCTAGCTCAATCAAATTAGGTAACATATATCGGTCAGATACTATCACTATACAATCATAGTAGATCCGTTCGGCTATGATAGACTCTCCTACCGGAGTTGATACTACAAGTGGTTCACATTCAACATCTGGATGCATTTCAAAAAATTTAGCAACAAATGGAGTAATATATAATAGAGTAGCTCCTGGGTCTATCAAAGCGTATATATCATGCGAGAAAACAGATAAGGTACCTGTGACCACGTCTGGGGATGCCTCTAAATCTTGTCGATCGGTTAATGCATACATACGATTAGGGCCGACACTTGAATTAGTCCCTCTACCCCTACCTCTACTACATCCTCTATTTGATGGTGTTTGAGGACCGCGAGAAGAGGAAGGTGTTGATGATGAAGAGGGTATTGCAGACCCTACAGTTTGTGCTCTATTGCCCCTATTTCTATCTTTGAGTTGCGGCAATCTCGTACTATATGGCCCTCTAATCCACCGCAATAACATGCATATGAACCGCGTCAACAGTCCCTTCCATGTGCTCGGCCACACTGTATGCATGCAGGTAGAGGAGGTAATCCCTAACACGTACGCCTCTTAGGTCGAAGGGCTCGTGCCCTTGAAGTCTGACCCTCCTCACGTCTAAGTCTTGAAAATTCAGTTGGAGTATTAGATGTAGAGCGTGTTATTGAATGAGTCTGCCTAGATGGTCCTCTAATGGTTGAAGCTCCACTTCTTCCTTGATACTGGCCAGCCATCTTAATTCTCTTTCTTTGGTCTCTTTCTCCCTCTATTTCTCGATTATGTTGATCCTCCTCTAACTGTTGAGCATATGCCATGATCCTCGCTATATCCAAAGCCTTATTCAAGGGATCAACCGAGGGAATGTCCTTCAAGCGATCAATGAGGTCACCTACAAAGCAATGAATCCTTGATGTCTGGGTACTAACCAACTCTGGAACAAATGTAGACAGTTGTGTAAACTGCAGGCTGTACTCTCAGACACTAAGATCACTCTACTTTATTAGAAATTCATCTACCCTTGCCTCTCTGAGCTCTAACGGAAAAATTGATCCATGAAGGCCTTTGAAAAGTATGTCCAAACCGCTGGAGAAGTATTCTGGCCCCTTGAAGCTTCCCACATTTCATACCAAGCGATAGCAACATCTTTCAATTGATAAGACGCCAGCTCAACAACATTTGTCTCCGATACCCGCATCACCTTGGAGATTCTATGAGTTTCATCAATGAACTATTGAGGGTCCTCCGCTAGGCTGGAGCCTGTAAAGACTGGCGGACTCATACGAAGGAAGTCTGACTCTCATATCATGCTCTAAAGCACCTGGTGGTGGTATAGGAACTACTGTTGGCAGCGTTTGAAGTGCGGAAGGCCCTAAAATCATAAGACTCAACAAAACTTCTTGAGCCCTTGTTTGATCAACTGATGCTAGAGACTGCCCTGTTGTGGATACCTCTTAAATGCTGCCAGTAGTGGCCACGTGATTACTTTATCCTTGTCTGTAGCAGACATTATCTGAATCACAAATAATAAAAATAGGAGTCAAAGTAATTTTCTATGATCAGCTATATTGCATGATCTAGATTACAAAAAAAGATGAATTTCCTAAATGCCCTTGCAGTTCCTTATTTATAATTTGGTGCGCAACACATTAATAAGTAAGTTCCTACTGGACATGGCTTCATAGACTCCCTGTAACAACTTAACCTAGGCTCTGATACCAAGTTTATCACACCCCAAAAAGGAGGGAGGATAAGAACTGTATGAACACTAGTTCCACAAATAAGCTATGACACGAAGGACATTGCAACCTAATAAACGAATGGAACATAACCAAAACATGTTACAAGTATAGGCTATATAGTCATCTGGGTAAAAACTGCACAACATGATACATCACGATGTCTAGGAAGCCTCTAGTACATTTACAACATTATGCTGTCATAACTCATCGAGACAGACCTTGACGTAACCAACTATAAATCTGTACATATAATCAAAAGTACTAGACATAATTTGGCTCCGGATAGAGATGGAGCTCAACAAAAAACCAACTAACATCGACAAAAGGACCTAACGTGGATGTCTGCTCCCATGTGAACCTGATCATGTATTTACAATGAAATGCAGCGCCTGATATACAGTAACGTCAGTACATATACAATATGTACTGGTATGAAAAGCAAACAGAATAACAAATACACAAGTATGAAAGCTCATATGAATCAAATGTTAAATTGAAAGAATTATGAGAATGTAAGAAGTAGATATAGGATATATAGCAGTAGCCTATGCACTAACTTAATTAGTTTGTCATATAATATCCAAAGGAAGCACCAGCTATAATACAACCCTATCATTTGCCTAAGTGAAGTGCTTTAACTTTTTGTAACACAAATGATCCATGATGACCTATCCAAGGTGATCCAAGTCAATTATAAGACATAATTTTCTAAACATTTATTCCTATGCCTCTATGCATATACTGTAATCGTGGTCTGATATGCGGTACGCCCCCGTGTCATCCGGGATAAGACTGTCTCCTTCTATATATATATATATAGCTAGTCTTTTGCCCTTGAGATGGCTAATTGTGGTCCACTTTTGTGACTTATATTCTTATAATACACAACTATATACTAGTGACTTCCAGGATCTGGGAGGGATTATGTTTTATATAGTTATTGGTTTGCTTAAGTTTCCGTCTTATTTTTTATTGCTACTGTTATTTTTTTCTAGTTCTATCCTTATACACACTACTTAACATTTTGGGTAGGAGTTGACTTACCTACTAGTGGGTTATAGTAGGTGCCATTACGACTCAAGAAACTGGGTCGTGACATAAAACCTCTAAATTAAATTAAATAATTTGGTGGGACAAGGCCCCAAACTAGTCATAAAAGAAGTCCAGGCTAAGGAGAAAAACAACTAAACTATGTCACCGAATAAGGAGGACTCACCAACTACTAAACTATGAATGAATTCTTTGAGCCTAAGAATGATCTCTTGTATCTACATCATATGAAAAATTTAGCACATAAGAGGTATATTATAAGTACAATTAAGGTATTGAGTATTTAGGAACAAAACTAAATAAAAAAATGGATATTTATCATAAGTTTTTAGTGGTACCAAAGTGAACCTCTTAATTAAACGTAAATATAAACTGAGGAATATTATAGAGAAAGACCATAAATAAATATTTCTCAAACAAAAATGTATATATGAGATCTTACATTTTGAAATCATATTTTAGAGGATGCATATGTAAAAATCATATTATATAACATTATATCTATGACTATATACGTGATCATATTTGTTTGAACTATAATATATTTATACAAAAATTTATTCATAACTATAAACGAATATGAAAAGTTTCTTAATTGTTTGATTTTTAGATGTGATGAGACTTTTTATAAACACTTATCCTTTAATTTATCTTACCTAGAATGGTAAATTAGGTAAGGTTATGGATGATTTCATAAAATCTTATCATTTAATATATCTAACCTTAAAAGGTAAATCAGATAATGATATGGATGATTAAATAAACTAATTAGTTAAGGATATTAATGATTTCATAAACTTTTATCCTTTCATTTATCTAATCTAAAAATGTAAATGAAATAAGGATACAAGTGATTTTATAAAGTCTTATCCATTGATTTCTCTAACCTAAAAAGCTTAATCAGATAAAGATATGGATGATTTCATGAACTCTTATCCTTTCTTTTACCTAACCTAAAAAGGTAAATTAGATAAGAATATATATGATTTCATAAACTCTTATCTTTTCTTTAATTTGACCTGAAAAGGAAAATCGGCTAAAAATATGAATATTTCCTTTTGTGGAAATCGTTTTTAATATATTATACATATTATTCTCCTTTCTTCTTCGATTTGCATATAATTAATATTCCTATTATGTAAATGTAGTGACCAAAAACTAGCTTAAATTTACAAATCTTTTACTATTAGTGGTCTTGTGGAAAAGTAGCACCCAAAATATTATAAAAGCCAAAGTAGTAAGACAAGTAAGTTTCACTCTCACTTTTCCTTTTTCATTTGATTTGTCTAATATTTTCTTAGTTCATACTAATATGAGTTCCAGCAGCAATAAAATGGTTAGAAAGATTTGTAATGAATCAACAAAGCATAATTCTAACCCCAAAACATGTAGGTTTGATGAGAGAAATGTTGGTGATTCAGATTTGGGCCTTAACTCTGATCAAAATGATGTATGGCTTGTTTGTGCGAGGAAGTCCGAGAAGAAGGGGAAAAGAGCAATACAGGGATGATTTCAGCAATTCATCAAAGTTCCATTTTAGAATCATTGGAAAATATGAATAGTACTTGTGGTCATCCAATTGTTTAAAAATTTGAATTGTGTAACAATGTTAGATCATCTAATCAATTGGATTTTCCTAGTGATGAAAGCGATGAAGATAATATTTTAAGTGAGGATGAATTTGATGACCACCCAAATTTAAAAGATATGAATAATGATGAGCGCAAAAAATATCGTTGGTTCAAGGAATTCTTTGAATGTCTCAACAAGTTGACTATTCATATAATTATTGATCCTAAGCGACAATGGCATTACCCTGCCTGCAAAGGTGGACCAGGTGCAATAAGGTGGTTCACAGGGTTGCACTCATTGATGTCCCATACAAAAACCAAATGTGGATCTAAGTTTAAATTACACATAGAACTTACTCAAATTTTGGAGGAGGAGCTACGTCTGAGAGGCTGAATCTGAGAGAAATACATGTCTTTAAGTAGGAACAAGGTTCATCATATGTCAGTTCTTCTTCGTGCATAGTCTATCAATATATTTTTAACCTATAATTTAGTATTTTCATATGATTATTTGTGTGAACCCTTAAAATAGAGAAAATTCATGTCTTTGAACCTGTGTTGGTTAAATTTTTTACTCTACTCATTATTTTTAAATTTATCATGATCAATTGTAAATTCAGTTTTGTTCAACTAGTTTAAAGATTCTTTAGATAAAGTGTCTATCCCTTCAATCACAAATTTAAGTGTTTATGAGTTATTCTTATAATCAATATTATTCAGTTTATCAACACAAATTTCATGATGCAGGTCCTAGTATCAGCTACCAGAGACCATCGGTGATCGTTCGCGCCATCCATTGCAAGTTTTGGGGATTAGAGACGAGGGTCAGCACTTGGCATCCTAGATAAGCATGTCTCCTTCTGTATATACATGTTTAGCTAGTGTTTTTTCCTTTGAGATGGCTTGTTGTGGTCTATTTTTGAGACTTATATTTTCATATTAGACAGCTCTGTACTCGTGACTTCTCGGTTCTGGGAGGGATTCTATGTATATAAATTTTTGCTTGCATCCGTTTCAGTTTTATTTTTTATTGTTAGTGTTATTTATGTCTAGTTCTACCCTTAAACTCACTAGTTGTCATTTTGGGTACAAATTGGCTTACCTACTAGTGGGTTATAGTAGGTGCTATCACGACACGAGAGAATGGGTCATTAGAGAAAAACTCTAAAATAAATAAAATAATTTGGTGGGAAAAGGCCTCAAACTAGCCATAAAACAAGTCATAAACAAAGAGACGATCAACTAAACTATGTCCCTAAATAAGGAGGGCTTTCCAACTATAGAACTATGAATGAATACTTTGAGCCTAAGAATGGTCACTTGTATCTACATCACATGAAAAATATAGCACATAAGAGGTATATGATAAGTACAATGAAGGTACTGGGTATTTAGAAAAAAAAACTAAATAGGAAAATACATATTTATCATAACTTTTGAGTAGGAACAGAGTGAAGCTTTTAATTAAACGTGATTAAAGATAGAGGAAAATTGCATTGAAAGACGAAAATAAATAAATATTTCTCAAATAAAAATGTATATATGAGATCATACTTTTTGAAATCATATTTTAGAGGAATCATATGTGAAAATCATGTTATATGACATTATATCTATGATTATATACGTGATCATATTTGTTCGAACTATAATATATTTATACAAAAATTTATTAATAAGTATATAAGAATATGGAAAGTTTCTTAATTGATGAATTTTTGGATATAATGAGACTTGTCATAAACTCTTATACTTTAATTCATCTATCCTAGAAAGGTAAATTAGGTAAGGTTATAGATGATTTTTTTAACTCTTATATACCATGTCTAAGTGTAGAGTTTCTCAATGAACATACACCATTGTGCTCATGAGAATCTAAAATGATAGAAACATTAAAGCTCTAGACAAATATGATTCATAACTCATATGAAATTTATTTTCACCCAACTTATTCTTAATATCCTAGATAATTGAGGGTATTTTGTAGGAAGAAAATATATCTTACAAAAATTTATTCATAAGTATAAAAGAATGATGGAGGTTTGGATATAATGAGACTTGTCATAAACTCTTATTCATTAATTTATCTATCCTAGAAAGGTAATTTAGGTAAGGTTATGAATGATTTTATAAACTCTTATCTTTAATTTATCTAACCTTAAAAGGTAAATAAGATAAGGATATGGATAAGTTAATAAACTAATTAGGTAAGGATAAGAATTATTTCATATAAACTTTTATCCTTTTATTTATCTTATTTAAAAAGGTAAATGAAATAATGATACGGATGATTTTATAAACTCTTATCCATTAATTTATCTAACCTAAACAGTTACCTTTTTAATATATTGTACATATTATTTCTCTTTTTTCTTTGATTCGCATATAATTTATATTCCTATTATGGAAATGTAGTGACCAAAAACTAGCTTTAAATTTACAAATCTTTTACTATTTGTGGTCTTGTGGAAAAGTAGCACCCAAAATGTTATAAAAGCCAAAGTAGTGAGAACAGCAAGTTCCACTCTCATTTTTCCTTTTTTCATTTGATTTGTCTAATATTTTCTTAGTTCATACTAATATGAGTTTCAACAAAAATAAAATGGTTGGAAAGTTTTGTAATGAATCAACAAAGCATAAGTCTAACCCCAAAACATGTGGGGTTGATGAGAGAAATATTTTTATTGTAGATTTGAGCCTTAACTCTGATAAAAAAGATATATTGTTGTGCTCATGAGAATCTAGAAAGAAAAAATCATTAAAGCTCTAAACAAATGTGATTTATAACTCATATAAAATTTATTTTTAACATAACTTATTATTAATATTGAAGATGTTTGGGGGTGTTTTGTAGGAATAAAATATATTATACAAAAATTTATTCATAAGTTTAAAAAAATATGAAAAGTTTCTTAATTGATAGATGTTTGGATATAATAAGACTTGTCATAAACTCTTATCCTTTAATTTATCTATCCTAGAAAGGTAAATTGAGTAATGTTATGGATGATTTTATAAACTCTTATCGTTTAATTTATCTAACCTTAAAAGGTACATCGAATAAGGATATGGATAGGTTAATAAACTAATTAGGTAAGGATATGAATGATTTCATAAACTTTTATCCTTTCATTTATCTTATCTAAAAAGGTAAATGAAATAAGGATATGGATGATTTTATAAACTCTTATCCATTAATTTATCTAACCTAAAAAGGTTAATCAGATAAAGATATGGATGATTTCATAAACACTTATCATTTCATTTATCTAACCTAAGAAGATAAAATCAGATAAGAATATATACGATTGCATAAACTCTTATCTTTTCTTTTATTTGACCTAAAAAGGAAAATCAACTAAGGATATGATTATTTCTTTTATGGTAATCCTTTGTAATATATTGCACATATTATTTCTCTTTTTTCTTCAATTTGCATATAATTAATAATCCTATTATGTAAATGTAGTGACCAAAAACTAGCTTTAAATTTACAAATATGTTACTATTTGTGGTCTTCTTAAAAAGTAGCACCCAAAATGTTCTAAAAGCCAAAGGAGTGAGACAAGCAAGTTTCACTCTCACTTTTTCATTTTCATTTGACTTGTCTAATATTTTCTTAGTTCATACTAATATGAGTTCCTGCAGCAATAAAATGGTTGTAAAGATTTGTAATGAATCTACAAAACATAAGTCTAACCCTAAAATATGTGAGGTTGATGAGAGAAATGTTGGTGTTGTAGATTTGGGCCTTAACTCTAATCAAAATGATGAATAGCTTATTTATTCTATGAAGTCCTAGAACAAGGGGGAAATTATCAATATAGGGATGATGTCAGGGATTCATCAGAGTTCTGTGTTAGAATCATTGGGGAAAAAGAATAGTACTTGTGGCCATCCAATTTTTTCAAATTTTGAATTCTGAACAATGTTGGATCATCTAATCAATTGAATTTTCCTAATGATGAGAATGATGAAGATGGCATTTTAAGTGATGATGAATTTGATGATCACCCAGATTTAAAAGAAATGAATAACGAGGAGAGCAAAAATGTTGTTGGTTCAAGAAATTCTTTGAATGTCTCAACCAGTTGACTATTCATATGATTACTAATCCTAAGCGACAATGTCATTTCCCTACCTGCAAAGGAGGACAAGGTGCAATTAGGTGGTTCATAGGGTTGCACTCATTGATGTCCCATACATAAAACAAATGTGGATCTAAGTTTAAATTACACAAATAGCTTGCTCAACTTTTGGAGGAGGAGCTATGTTTGAGGTGTTGAATGTGAGAGAAATACATGTCTTTTAGTAGGAACAAGGTTCATCATATGTTAGTTCTCATCGAGCATAGTCTATCAATATATTGTTGACCTATAATTTAGTATTTACATATGATTATTTGTGTCAACCCTTAAAATAGAAAAAATTCATGTCTTTGAACCAGTGTTGGTTAAATTTTGTACTCTACTCATTATTTTTGAGTTTGTCATGATCAATTGTAAATTAAGTTTTTTTATTCCACATGCTTAAGGATACTCTACATAAAGTATTTGTCACTTAAATTTCAAATTTCAGTATTTTTGAGCCTAAGAATGATCATTAGTATCTATATCGCATGAAAAAATAGCCCATAAGAGGTATTTGATAAGTACAATGAAGGTACTAAGTATTTAGAAACAAAATAAATAACAAAATGCATATTTATCATAAGTTTTGAGTGGGATCAGAGTGAACCATTTAGTCAAACGTAAATATAAACTGAGGAATATTATAGTGAAAGACGAACATAAATAAATATTTCTCAAACAAAAATGTATATATGAGATCATGCTTATATATATATATATATACCATCTCTAACTATGGAGTTTCTCAATGAATACACACCATTGTGCTCGTCGAATCTAGAATGTTAGAATCATTGAAGGTCTAGACAAATATGATTCATAACCCATGAAATTTGTTTTTCACCCGACTTATTATTAAAGTTCAAGATGTTTGGGGGTGTTTTGTAGGAAGAAAATATATGATACAAAAATTTATTCATAAGTATAAAATAATATGAAAAGTTTCTTAATTGATGGATGTTTAGATAGAATGAGACTTGTCATAAACTCTTATCCTATAATTTATCTATCATAGAAAGGTAAATCAGGTAAGGTTATGGATGATTTTATAAACTCTTATCCTTTATTTTATTTAACCTTAAAAGGTAACTCAGATAAGGATATCAATGATTTAATAAACTAATTAGGGAAGCATATGAATGATTTCATAAATGTAACACCCTGTATCCGAAAAAGGGTAATGAAACAAAATTCCTGAAGCTGCAGGTATAACCCACGTCGGCCACCCATGGCCCGTGGAACGGACTACGGACCGTAGGTGTGGTCCGTGGATGGGCTCCCCTTGGCAGACCAGAAAGGACAGAACCACAGTCTGACCAACGGACCGTTGGTCAGACCACGGTCCGTGGTTAGGGCCCCTGGTTCGATGGCCCAAATTCAAGTTTTTGATAGCCAACGATGGTACACCAGGACGGGCCGTGGGTCAGACCACGGTCCGTCGACTGGGGTGTATTGGTGGTCAGTTGTCAGTTGTTTGTAGGGGCAGTTGGGTATTTTTCTAATTAATTAGTTCCTATTTTACGTCGTTTCACCCTTTACTAAGACCCCTATGTAAGTATTTTCAACCCTCAAATTATCCCATTCACTTCATTCTTCCAAATTCACAAAAGAAGATCAATTCTCCTCTCCAAAATATTTCTCTCTCTAGAAACTTGAAGAAGAAGAAGAAGGATTCAACCTAGGGTTTCAAGTCAAGGTCTCAATTTCTCCATTGAAGGCTAGCATTTGGATTCAAGGTATGATCGTTTTCATCCATGGATTCCTTCCATTCTTGGAGTTTCTAAATTCCTCTATTTCTAAAGGTAGAATTCCCCAATCGAGTTAGGATTTTCATCAATTATCATGGGTTCTTTACATTATTGATTTTAATGATTGAATTATGATCTCTTATACATGAATTGATGAAATATAATGATTTTATGATGATTTCCCCATGAACCCATATACTCCCCATGATTTCCAGTTATGAAACATATGATGTGGGATTTTGAGTATAAAGCAAGAGTTTTATGAAATTAAGCATGTATTACAAGCTTTACATGTATTTATGATGAAATCCATATCCAACCCATGCTTTCTAAGTATTGATGATTGAAAGTGGATTTTGAACCTCAATAGGTAAATTATGGACTTATGCATTTTTTTATGAAATTTATGTAAATGTTTTAAGAGTGCTTGGAGAGTAAAGTTCCAATGATCATGATGTGTTATTGAAAGGATTTTCTCATGTACACATAAGAGCAAGATGTGAAAGGTTTTGTCACATAGAAAGGATTCTTAGGTTGAAAGGCATTCTCACCTAATTGAATCAAAGAGTAAGGAGCTATCCTAATGAAACAAGCTTGGATTGGTTATCCTAGGATGCCTTTCCAATAATAAGGTCAAGTAAGCAATGACTATTTTGTGGGATTTATGCTTAGCTTTCACGACCCAAGGGTACCCCTAGATGTAACAAGGCACATAGAACCCCGAAAGGCACCATGTAAACCACTTAGCATATCACAACATAAGCATAGAACAATAAAGAAAACAAAGCGCATTTCAAGTCCAAAATTTTCATAAAGGAAAGCGGATGTCTAGACTTGTCTCAATATAGCCATCTATAACAATAGTTCAAATGAAAAGGGACACAGCCCATACAACATAGTCCGAAAATGAAATACTAGAAATGAAACTACAAGTGACACGTCCGTCCTTGAATCATGAGGACTCACCACAAGCTAGGAGAATAGTTGAATCCAAGCTTTAACCAAATGATGACCACCATAAGAACCGAACCATACACTTGGGGAAAATGTAGGAATATATGGGTTAGTACAAAGATGCACTAAGTATGATAGCCATGCATAAAAACCTTAAAACATGCTAAAAAGGACATTTTAGTTGAATGCATGAAATTTACTAAGTTAAAGCATCATTTTGAAGATAATGGAAAAGCATAATTACATAGATCATCATATCATAAGAGAAACATACCATAAGTACCCTCAAAGTATACTTGAGCAATGCATGAATAAGATCCCATAATCCCACCCATGCTACGTAAAGCTTCTTAAGTAACCATAGTTCATAATTCATGTTCTTGTTCATATTGTTGCCATAGTGGGAATAAGCTTTAACCGACATAGACCATGGGAGCTTAACATGGAATCCGGTGTTACCCACACCGAAAAGAGTGGTCCTACTTGCCTAAGGTAAGACCATGGTTTGTTAGCTTTTAGGTGGATCCACTAGCTAAATACCTAAGGGGGCACAGAGTTTATGGGATAAGGAGATTGCTACTAGAAACCCGCTCTTTCTGACGGAGGAGCTTCCATCTCAAGAGATTGCTTCTAGAAACCCGCCCTTTCTGACGGAGGAGCTTCCATCTCATAACAATATCCACTCGGTGCTAAGAATTTATCCCACGGAGTACTTATTAAGTCATAACTTGTTTCATTAAGATAGCTCATTAGATCATGCGTGAGAATTACCTTTCACCGTCCATGTCTACATATAACATTAGATTCAATTAGGTGAGAATTGCCTTTCAACCTTAGAATCATCATATTGTGAGAAAACCTTTCACATTATGTTCATTGGGTCTTCATGAGAATAGTTTTTCAATCAACAGAACAACATTATCATAATCATGGACACTTCACTCTCAAAGTGTTCTTAAAGCATATACATAACCTTCATAATTCATGCATTATATCATATCTTGCCTTTTCAAAGGCCCATAGATCATATTCCATCAACACATCTAGAATTACTACATTAGGCATGGATGATAACATAATTCATATAGCTCAATTACTATAAGCATAATTTCATAATATCCTTCCTTCATCAATTCACCCATATCACAAGGTCATAAATTGGGGATTTCATGGGTTCTTAGGGAATTCAACATCAAAACAATAGAAAATCATCAATTCATACATAATATATCATAAATCAATCATTAGAAATGTTTTTGAAAGGAACCCATGATTTTGAAGTCAAACCCTAACTTTTGGGGAAATCACTAGTTTAGAAATTGAATTTGGAGGGACTCCATGGATGAAAGCTATCCATGGATGAAGGACTACCATACCTTAGCAATGGAATCCAAGGAATTTGAGTAGAAAACCTAGCTTCTTGAACCCTAGCTCCAACTTCCTTCTTCTTCTTCCTTGAAGTTCTAGAGAGAGAATATTTGGAGAAGATGAACTCTTTGGATTTTGATTTGGGTTTTGGGAAATAATGAGGTGAATGGGTGTATTTTGACTTAAAATGACTTATATAGGTGTATAAAAATAAGGAAAAATGACTTCACTTTGATAGGGTTTAAAAAGGAAATACCCAAAACAACCCTCACTTTAAGTGAGCTGCCGAGGACCACGTGGGGCTCCACGAGCTGTGGTTCCATCCGTGGTCTTGAGGCAGTGGCTAGGCATCTTGTGCCCTTAGCCCACAAGCCCAAGGCACGTTCACGAGGGGATCCACGAGCCGTGGTGCAAGCCACGAGTCGTGGTCCCTCTCGTGTGGGCCTTGAGGCAGTGGCTAAGCCACCCTCACTTAACCCTCAACCTTCATGCACCAAGACATGTCCAAGACAACTCCCACGAGCCGTGAAGTGGCTTGTATGGAGGGGTCACTTTTTGGGCAGCCTAAGGAGGCTCCTGCCTCTACCTCCACGAGTGTCACCACAAATCGTTGTGACCACCACTGGGCGTGAAGGATCTCGTGGTCATGGGGCAGTGCCTTGGCAAGGCTTGGGCAGCCTTGGCCCTTGCCTTTGCCCTTGCCCCCTTGCCCTTGGCCCTAACCCTTCTTCCTTGACGTTAACCCTCTCGTTTAGCTCTAGTTAAGCCTACTAGTTTCCGGGGTGTTACAATATCTCCCCCTTGGGAACATTCGTCCTCGAATGACGATCTAGACACCTTACGGAAGTAAAGACTCAAGACTAGCAGCCCATCATGCATGCAACATCAAATAATGCACAATTCAAAGGAGGAAATTTCAACTCCTTCTCTAACATAATCAATGCAACACAAGGAAGTAGGAACTACATCTAACAACCCATTATGCATGGAACTCAATATTTCTCATATTCATAGGAGGAACTACCTTCTCCAACTAAAAGCTTTCTCAACACAATATCATGGAGCCAATATGTAATTACTCTCAAAAGCATACTAAAGCATGTTCATCAACTCATCTCATGAAGTCAAATATGCAACTCATACTAAATGCCCAACAACATGAGGAACGCATAAATCATGAAAACTCATTTTCTTACTAAACATGAATTTCTCAAGAACATGCATAAAATAAGGAAATCATGGAAAACACATATAGCACACATGACTCCCAAAACTAGAAAACTCAAGAGGAATTACTTACCTCAAGCTTGAATAGGAGTAGAAGAAAAGAGATGAGGATATCAGGACTTCATATCGGCCTCGGCCTCCCAAGTAACACCCTCAACTAAGTGATTCCTCCACAAAACCTTTACGGAGGCTATTTCCTTGTTTCTCAATTTCTTTACTTGCCGGTCTAGGATCTCTACCGAATCTCTTCATATGAAAGACTCTCGTCAACTCCCAACCCTTCTAGGGGAATAATAGACACCGGATCTCCAATACACTTCTTAAGCATAGAAACATGGAATACCAAATGAATCGGGGCCAACTCATTTGGAAAATCCAACTCATAGGCAAACTTCCCAATACGCTTCAAAATTTGGTATGGGCCCACATACCGGGGACTAAGTTTCCCCTTCTTGCCAAACCTCATCACACCTTTCATGGGTGCGATTTTTAGATAGACCAAATCATTAACTTCAAATTCTAGATCCCTTTTTCTAACATCGGCATAAGACTTTTGCCGACTTTGGGCCATCCTCAACCTCTCGACTTTCTCAATGGCCTCATAAACTAGTTCGGGACCAATTAGAGAAATTTCACCAACCTCAAACCAACCAACCGGAGACCTACATCTCCTACCATACAAGGCTTCAAAGGGAGCCATACTGATACTTGAGTGATAGCTATTATTGTAGGCAAACTCTATTAATGGCAAGTGGTCATCCCAATTACCCTTGAAGTCTATAACACATGCCATTAACATATCTTCTAATGTTTGAATGGTACGCTCCGCTTGCCCATCAGTTTGGGGATGAAAAGTCGTGCTAAGCTTAACCTTAGTACCAAGCCCTTTTTGGAATGACTTCCAAAAGTGTGAAGTAAATTAAGTACCCCGATCCGAAATAATAGATAAAGGAACCCCATGCAACTTCACTATCTCTCTTATATACAACTTGGCATAGTCTTCCGCCGAAAAAGAAACCTTGATGGGAATAAAGTGGGCTGATTTTGTAATCCGATCTATAATGACCCAAATAGAATCATGTTGCCTTCGGGTGCGAGGCAAACCCACAATAAAGTCCATATTTACATCTTCCCACTTCCAAGTGGGAATACCTATATCTTGGGATAAGCCTCCCGGCCTTTGATGCTCAACCTTAACTTGTTGACAATTCGGACATTTGGCTACAAATCCTGCAATATCTTTCTTCATTCCGTTCCACCAATAGACTTTCCGTAGATCACGGTACCTCTTGGTGGCTCCCGGATGAATAGAATACCGAGAACTATGAGCTACTTCTAAAATTTGTTCCCTCAAGCCATCAACATCGGGAACACATAACCGACCTTGATACCTAAGCACCCCATCTCCCTCTTGGGAGAAAGCCTCAACGGACTTCTTGAGTACCGACTCTTTCAACTCGACTAATATAGGATCAAGGCCTTGCTTAGTCTTTACAGCCATCACAAAGGATGATTCGGAACCATTATGGACCATGACACCACCCTTGGTGGAATCCACTAGTGGAACACCTAGCTGAGCCAACCTATGCACATCACGAACAAATTCTTTCTTTTCATCCTCTACATGAGGCACACTACCCATGGACAACCTACTAAGTGCATCCACTACCACATTAGCTTTACCAGGGTGATAAAGGACACTCATGTCCTAATTATTTAACAATTCCAACCACCTTCGTTGCCGAAGATTCAAGTCCTTTTGACTAAATATATATTGAAGGCTCTTTTGATCAGTGAAAACATCTACATGGACCCCATACAAATAGTGCCTCCATATTTTTAAGGCAAACACAACCGCCACTAATTCAAGGTCATAGGTAGGATAATTCTTCTCATGGACTTTAAGTTGCCTTGAAGCATAGGCAATCACCTTATCATTTTGCATAAGCACACATCCCAACCCAACTCTAGAGGCATCACAATACACCACAAAACCATTCGTACCCTCCGGTAAGGTAAACACCGGAGCTAAAGTAAGTCTATTTTTCAACTCTTGGAAAATTTTCTCACAAGATTCCGACCACATAAACTTAGCCTTCTTTTAAGTCAAAGCCGTCAACAGAGAAGCAATGGAGGAAAACCCTTCAATAAACCTCCTATAGTAACCTGCCAAACCCAAAAATCATCTAATGTCGGAAGGAGTTAGAGGTCTAGGCCAACTCTTGACCGCATCCGTCTCCTTAGGATCTACCTCAATACCCTTAATTGACACAATATGACCAAGGAAGGCTACGGACCTTAACCAAAATTCACACTTGCTAAACATTGCAAAAAGTTGATGGTCCTTAAGAACTTGCAATACAACCCTCAAATGGTCAACATGCTCATTCTCACTCCTTGAATAGATCAAAATATCATCGATGAACACTATCAGAAACATGTCAAGATATTGTCAGAACACTCTATTCATTAAGTCCATGAATGCCTTCGGAGCATTGGTCAAACCAAAGGACATTACTAGGAACTCATAGTGACCATATCTTGTTCGGAAAGCCATCTTGGGAATATAAACCCCTCTCACCCTCAATTGGTGATAACCCGAATGAAGATCAATTTTAGAGAAATAACTAGCCCCTTGAAGTTGGTCAAACAAGTCATCTATCCTTGGAAGGGGATACTTGTTCTTAATGGTCACCTTGTTCAATTGGCGATAATCGATGCACATTCTAAGAGACCCATCCTTCTTTCTAACAAACAACACCGGAGCACCCCATGGAGAGATACTCGGTTGAATAAAACCCTTGTCTAGCAAATCCTTTAGTTGCTCTTTCAACTCCTTTAACTCCGCCGGAGCCATTCTATAAGGAGGAATAGAGATAGGTTGCGTATCCGGAAGAAGGTCAATACCAAAATCTATTTCCCGCTCGGGAGGAATACCGGGCAAATCATCAGGGAAAACTTTTGGGAACTCATTAACCACGGGAACAGACTCAAGAGAAGGGGTTTCGAAATCTACATCCTCACCTTAACAACATGGTAAAAACAACCCTTTGAGATCATCTTCCTAGCTTTAAGGTAAGACACAAATTGACCTCTAGGCATAGAATTTCCTCCTATCCATTCCAAGATAGGCTCATCCAGAAATTGGAATCTAACCACCCGAGTTCTACAATCAATAGAGGCATAACATGCATGCAACCAATCCATACCCAAAATCACATCAAAGTCTAACATGTCTAACTCTACCAAGTCAACAAGAGTAACTCTATGGGACAAGGAAATGGAACATCTTCTATAAACCCTCTTAGCCACCACAGAATCACCAACCGAGGTAGAAACCGAAAAAGGTTCTAATAATACTTCGGGGAGCATATCAAACATCATGGCCACATAAGGTGTCACAAAGGACAAAGTAGCACCGGGACCTAACAAGGCATATACATGAATAAGAAAGACTTGTAACATACCGGTCACCACATCCGGGGAGCTCTCTTGGTCACCTCGGGATTGAAGAGCATAAAAGCGGTTCTGCTTTTGAGCATTGGAGTTTGAACGGCTTGGAGGAGCTTGCTTGTCCTCTTTTCTCTTACCCGAAAGAGTTGGGCAATTCCTCAATTGATGACCACTCTTACCACAACCATAACAAACATCCGAGCTGGCTAGATACTTGCCATCATGTTTCTTACTACACTTAGCACAAGTAGGCCTAGCCACAGAAAATCCACCACCATTACCTCCTTGAGGTTTATGGTTAGACACCCTATCCTTGTTGACCCTTGGGGAAGCATTTGAGGAACCTTGTTTGGAGAACCTTTGTTTGAAACTTGGTCGACCTTGTCCATCGGACTTTGCATTGGAGAAGTTCACATCACCGGTTCTAGCTCTTTTCACCTCCCTATTCTTTTTCTTGAGCTTTGACTCCTCAATTTTTTGGGCGTGCACCATAAGACGTGAGATGTTCATATCACTGATTAGCATTTACGTCATTCTTTCTCTACCAAGTCAGACACTCCCATCACAAACTGATTCATCTTAGCCCTTGAGTCCGCCACTATAGTTGGAGCGTACTTGGATAGTTGGGTGAACTTAAGAGCATACTCTTTCACACTCATACCTCCTCGACGAAGGTTAATGAACTCTAGAATCTTTAGTTCCCTCAACTCTAGGGGAAAGAATCTATCAAGAAATGCCGATTTAAACAATTCCCATTCAACCGAGCCTGCTCCTACGGGTCTCTCTCCCTTCCACTCTTCATACCATACTTAAGAAACACTTTTCAATTGGTAAGCGGCTAACTCCGCTTTCTCTACCGAAGTCACCCCCATAATAGCAAGTATTTTATAAACCTCATCCATAAATTCTTGAGGGTCCTCTTCCACTTTGGAGCCATGAAATTAGGAAGGGTTTATTCTAGCAAAATCCCTAACCCTTGAAGCAGCCGAATTCAATTAGGATTCACCGGAGCTACAACTTCTCTATTGGCTTGAGCCGTCAAGACTTGAGCCAACATTTGAATAGTAGACCTAAACTCCGCATGGGTCACATTCTCAACCACGGGATCAATCGAAGCTTGATTAGCTTGAGGAGGACCTCCTTGATTCACATTCTCATCTTCCATCCTTCTAGTGTTAGCCCTTCGTGTATTCATATCCTGAAGACACAAAAGGGATTTAGAAGAGGTACTTTATAGAGTTAAACTCTAAGGCACGACTTAAGAGTAATGAAAGAAGTGAAATTTATTAAACATCTTATAGCCTCTCATTCATAAATGTGGCGCGCTTCACACTCATGAACAAGACTCCACTAGACGTGGCTTATGAGACAAAATCCTAGAATCATTTTAAACCTTGTGCTCTGATTACAAAGTTTGTCACGACCCAGAAGTACCCCCTAGATGTAACAAGGCACATAGAACCCCGAAAGGCACCATGTAAGCCACTTAGCATATCACAACATAAGCATAGAACAATAAAGAAAAGAAAGCGCATTTCAAGTCTAAAATTTTCATAAAGGAAAGCGGAAGTCTAGACTTGTCTCAATATAACCATCTATTACAATTGTCCAAATGAAAAGGGACATATCCCTTACAACATAGTCCGAAAATGAAATACTAGAAATGAAACTACAAGTGACACGTCTGTCCTCGAATCATGAGGACTCACCACAAGCTAGGTGAATAGTCGAATCCAAGCTTTAATTAAATGATGACCGCCTTAAGAACCGGACTATACACTTGGGAAAAATGTAGGAAAATATGGGTAAGTACAAAGATGCACTAAGTATGATAGCCATGCATAAAAGCCTTAAAACATGCTAAAAAGGACATTTTAGTTGAATGCATGTAATTTACTAAGTTAAAGCATCATTTTGAAGATAATGGAAAAGCATAAGTCATAAGCATGTTCATTACATAGATCATCATATCATAAGAGAAACCTACCATAAGTACCCTCAAAGTCTACTTGTGCAATGCATGAATAAGATCTCATAATCCAACCCATGCTAAGTAAAGCTTCTTAAGTAACCATAGTTCATAATTCATGTTCTTGTTCATATTGTTGACATAGTGAGAAAAATCCTTAACCGACATAGACCATGTGAGCTAACATGGAATCTGATGTTACCCACACCAAAAAGGGTTGTCCTACTTGCCTAAGGTAAGACCATGGTTTGTTAGATTTTAGGTGGATCCACTAGCTAAAGACCTATGGGGTCACATAGTTTATGGGATGAGGAGATTGCTACTAGAAACCCACCCTTTCTGACGGAGGAGCTTCCATCTCAAGAGATTGCTTCTAGACACCCGCCCTTTCTGACAGAGGAGCATCCATCTCATAACAATATCCACTCGGTGTTAAGCATTTATTCCACAGAGTACTTATTAAGTCATAAATTGTTTCATTAATATAGCTCATTAGATCATGCGTGAGAATTGGCTTTCACCGTCCATGTCTACATATAACATTAGATTCAATTAGGTGAGAATTGCCTTTCAACCTTAGAATCATCATATTGTGAGAAAACCTTTCACATTATGTTCATTAGGTGTTCATGAGAATAGAATTTCAATCAACACAACAACATTATCATAATCATAGACACTTCACTCTCAAAGTGTTCTTAAAGCATATATATAACCTTTATAATTCATGCATTACATCATATCTTGCCTTTTCAAAGGCCCATAGATCATATTCCATCAACACATCTAGAATTACTAAATTAGGAATGGATGGTAACATAATTCAAATAGCTCAATTACTATAAGCATAATTTTATAATATCATTCCTTCATCAATTCACCCACATCACAAGGTCATAAATTGGGGATATGGAGCTTTCATGAGTTCTTGGGGAATTCAACATAAAAACCATAGGAAATCATCAATTCATACATATCATAAATCAATCATTAGAAACATTTTCTAAAGGAACCCATGAGTTTGAAGTCAAAGCCTAACTTTTGGGGATATCACTAGTTTTGAAATTGAATTTGGAGGGACTCCATGGATGAAAGCTATCCATGGATGAAGGAATACCATACCTTAGCAATGGAATCCAAGGAATTTGAGTAGAAAACCTAGCTTCTTGAATCCTAGCTCCAACTTCCTTCTTCTTCTTCCTTGAAGTTCTAGAGAGACAATATTTGGAGAAGATGAACTCTTTGGGCTTTGATTTGGGTTTTGGGATATAATGAGGTGAATGGATGTATTTTGACTTAAAATGACTTATATAGGTGTATAAAAATAAGGCAAAATGACTTCACTTTGATAGGGCTTAAAAAGGAAATACCTAAAACACCCCTCAATTTAAGTGAGCTGCAAGGGACCACGTGGGGCTCCACGAGCCGTAGTCATGACCAAGGGCCGTGTTCCTATCTGTGGTCTTGAGGCAGTGGCTAGGCATCTTTTTCCTTTACCCCACAAGCCCAAGGCACCTTCATGAGGGGCTCCACGAGCCGTAGTCCCTCTCGTGGGCCTTGAGGCAGTGGCTAAGCCACCCTCACTCAACCCTCAACCGTCATGCACCAAGGCATGGCCAAGACCACTCCCACGAGCCGTCTAAGGTTTCACGATCCGTGAAGTGGCTCGTGTGGAGGGGCCACTTTTGGGGCAGCCTAAAGTGCCTACTGCCTCTACCTCCACGAGTGGCACCACGACTCGTGGTGACCACCACTGGTCGTGAAGGCCCTCGTGGTCATGGGGAAGTGCCTTGGCAAGGCTTGGGCAGCCTTGGCCCTTGCCTTGGCCCTTGCCCCCTCGCCATTGGCCCTAACCCTTCTTACTTGACGTTAACCCTCTCGTTTAGCTCTAGTTTAGCCTATTAGTTTTTGGGGTGTTACATTAGCACCGAGAGGATATTGAGATGGAGGCTCTCCCTTTAGTAGAGGCTGAATTTCTAAAAGCAATCTCCTTATCCCTTACCAATGTGACCCCATAGGATGATCGTCTCAAGAGATATTAGCTAGTGGATCCACTTAAGCTAGAAGTTCATGGTTCTACCTTGGCATGTAGGACAACCCTTTTCAGTGTGGGAGACAGCGGGGGATCATGTTATAGCTCACATGGCCTCTATGTCGGTTAAGGCTAATTCCCCACATTAATAATGAACTAAGATTACTTCAAGAAGTATCGCATATGAGTTCAAAGGTTTTAAAGATGATGTTACCTTGCATTGACCTTGTTTTATGACTTATGTTTTCTAACTCTTTTATATCCTGTTTTAGCTTGGTCAATTGCATGTCATGAAATGAAATGTCCCTTTTTAGCATGATTTAATTATTTTATGCATGGCTATCATACTTGGTACATTGTTTTGTACTAACGCAAACTCTTGCCTACATTTTCCCCAAATGTAGGGTCCGATGGTCAGGTTTCTCAGTTTCGTGGCTAGTGGATGAATTCGAGATTTTTGAGCTTTGGTGAGTCCTCATGCTTTGAGGATGGAATTTATTGTTCAGTTTCTTACATGTATTTCTCTTTTGGACATGATGTATGGGCTAGAATCAATTTCATTCTATTGTTTGATGGCTATGATAAGACAAGTATTTTAGACTTGGACTATTGTTTTACTCTTATTGTTCTATTTCTTATGTTATGAGAGCTAAGTGGCTTGTATGGAGTCCTTCGGGGTTCTATACGTCATGTTACATCTAGGGGGTACCCCTGGGTCATGACAAACTTGGTATTAGAGCACAAGGTTTAGAATGGTCCTAGGATGTCTCATAATCCACGTCTAGTAGAGTCTTGTTTATTAGTGTGAAGCACGCCATATTTATGAATGAGAGGCTACAAGATGATTAGGAAACTCCACTTCTTTCATTACTGTTAAATCATGCGATGGAGTTTAACTCTATAAGGTCTCTCACCTAATCCTTATCCGATGTTCTACAAGAGATGGCTACATGAAGAGCTTATACTACAAGGAATGTGAGGGAGAATGCGGAACAAGAAGCTCCTCCCCAAGCTCCTCAAGTTCCAGTCGATCCTTTGGCCGAACAAGTGTCTAATGAGGAGTTTAGGGCTACTTTTCAAGTGTTGGATCAAGCAATGATGGCCCAAGACAATAGGGAGGTAGTGGTTCCCGTGAACCCAAATATGGGTATGACAGCTTCAAGAGTGAGGGACTTCACTAAGATGAATCCTCTAGAGTTTCATAGTTCTATAGTTGAGGAAGATCCTCAAGAGTTTATTGATGAGGTCTATAAGGTTTTGATGATCATGGGAGTTACGCCGGTGGAAAAGGCGGGGTTGGCCACTTATCAACTAAAAGGTGTGGCTCAAATATGGTATAACCAATAGAAGGAAGGGAGGCTGAAAGATGCGGGTCCTCTTGATTGGGAGAAGTTTAAGGCCACTTTTCTTGATAGGTTCTTTCCCCTTGAGATGAGGGAAGCCAAGGTGGTTGAGTTCATTAACCTTCGACAAGGGAATAGGAGTATAGGAGTGTAAGGGAATATGCTATAAAGTTTACTCAATTATCTAAGTATGCTCCGACAATGGTTGCCGATTCAAGGGCTAGGATGAGTAAGTTCATTTTAGGTGTGTCTGAAATGGTGGATAAAGAGTGGTGAACCGCCATAATCATTAATGACATGGAAATCTATCGTCTCATGGTGCATGCACAACAAATTGAGGAGGAGAAACTTAAGGAAAAGTCTAGAGAGGTAAAGAGGGCTAAGATCGGAGATGGAAATTTCTCTCATGCAACGTCCGATGGACATGGTCGTCCTAGATTCCGACAAAGGTTTTCCGGTCTAGATTCCTTCAATGCTCCTCCTAAGTTCAACAAAGATAGGATGTCTAACCCTAAGCCTCAAGGAGGTAATGGTAGTGGATCTTCATTGCCTAGTTCTATTTGTACTAAGTGTGGAAGGAAGCATGAGGGTTAGTGCCTAGATAGCATGGATGGTTGCTTTGGTTGTGGTAAGAGTGGTCACAAAATGAGGGATTGCACAATGCTTGCGGCTAAAGGAAGAGAGGGCAAGCAAGTTACTACTAGTGGTGCGGGTCAGTTTGTCTCTTATCGTAAAGCTAGAAAGATGATTTCTAAGGGTTGCATTTGCCATCTATCTAGGGTGAGGGATGTAGATTTTGAAATCCCTACTCTCGAGTCGGTCCCCGTTGTTAATGAGTTTTTGGAAGTGTTACCATATGACTTACCCGGTATTCCTCCCGAGCGGGATATAGACTTTGGTATTAACCTTCTCCCAGATATGCAACCTATCTCTATTCCTCCTTACTGTATGGCTCCGACAGAATTTAAGGAGTTGAAAGAACAATTGAAAGATTTGTTGGATAAGGGTTTCATCCGACCAAGTATCTCTCCATGGGGTGCTCCAGTTTTATTTGTTAGAAAGAAAGATCGTTCTCTTCGTATGTGTATTGACTATCGTCAGTTTAACAAGGTGACCATTAAGAATAAGTATCCTCTTCCAAGGATAGATGATTTATTTGACCAACTTCAAGGAGCAAGTTATTTCTCTAAGATTGATCTTCCGTCGGGTTATCACAAATTGAGGGTGAAGGAATACGACATTCCGAAGATGACTTTTTGAACTCGGTATGGTCATTATGAGTTTTTGGTAATGTCGTTTTGGTTGACTAATGCTCGGCGGCATTTATGGATTTGATGAATAGGGTGTTTAGACAATACCTTGACATGTTTGCGATTGTGTTCATTGATGATATTTTGATCTACTCAAGGAGTGAGAATGAGCATATTGATCATTTGAGGATAGTGTTGCAAATTCTTAAGGACCAACAACTTTTTACAAAGTTTAGCAAGAGTGATTTTTGGTTAAGGTCTGTAGCTTTCCTTGGTCATATTGTTTCAAGTAAGGGTATTGAGGTAGATCCTAAGAAGACGGATTCGGTCAAGAGTTGGCCTAGACCTCTAACTCCTTCAGATATTAGAAGTTCTTGGGTTTATCCAGTTACTATAGAAGGTTTGTTGAGGGATTTTCTTCAATTGTCTCTCCTTTGACGGCTTTGATGGCTTTGACTCAAAAGAAGGCTAAGTTCATATGGTCCAAAGTGTGTGAAAAGAGTTTTCAAGAGTTGAAGGGTAGACTTACTTCCGCTCCGGTGTTGACCTTACCAGAAGGGACGGATGGTTTTATGGTTTATTGTGATTCCTCGAGAATTGGGCTAGGGTGTGTGCTTATGCAAAATGGGAAAGTTATTGCCTATGCCTCAAGGCAACTTAAGATTCATGAGAAGAATTATCCCACTCACGACCTTGAGTAAGCGGTGGTCCTTTTTGCCTTAAAGATTTGGAGACACTATATGTATGGAGTACATATAGATTTGTTTACCGACCACAAGAGTTTGTAATATGTGTTTAATCAAAAAGATATAAATCTTCGCCAAAGAAGGTGGCTTGAGTTATTGAAGGATGATGACATGACTGTTCTTTACCACTCCGGTAAAGCTAATGTGGTAGCGGATCCTCTTAGTCAGTTATCTATGGGTAGTGCTACTCATATTGAAGAAGAAAGGAAAGAGTTGGTTCGAGATGTTCATAGATTGGCCCGGTTAGGTTTTCAATTAGTGGACTCCACCAACGGTGGTGTTATGTTTCAGAATGGTTCCGAATCATCTTTTGTGGATGATGTGAAAGCCAAGCAAGGTCTTGATACCATTTTGGTAGAATTGAAAGAAGCGGTTCTTAAGAAATCCGTTGAGGCTTTCTCCTAAGAGGGAGACGGTGTACTTAGATATCAAGGTCGTTTATGTGTTCTGAATGTGGATGACTTGAGGGAAAAAATCTTGACAAAAGCCCATAGTTCGCAGTATTCCATTCACCCGGGAGCCACCAAGATGTACCGTGATTTACGGGAGGTCTATTGGTGGAATAGGATGAAAAAGGATATTGCAGGATTTGTGGCTAAGTGTCCAAATTGCCAAAAAGTAAAGGTGGATCATCAGAAACCGGGAGGTTTGTCCCAAGATATTAGTATTCCTACTTGGAAGTGGGAAGACTTGAATATGGACTTTATTATTGGTTTGCCTCGCACCCGGCGACAACATGATTCGATTTGGGTGATAGTAGATCGGATGAAGAAATCGGCTCATTTCCTCCCGTCAAGGTTTCCTATTCGGCGGAGGACTATGCCAAGATGTACTTGAGAGAAATGGTAAAGTTACATGGAGTGCCTTTTTCCATTATATCCGATCGTGGTACCCAATTCACTTCTCAGTTTTGGAAGTCATTCCAAAAGGGTCTTGGCACTAAGGTTAAGCTTAACACGGCCTTTCATCCCCAAACTGATGGGCAAGCGGTGCGTACTATCCAAACTTTGGAAGATATGTTAAGGGCTTGTCTGATCGATTTTAAGGATAATTGGGATGGCCATTTGTCGTTGATTAAGTTTGCTTACAATAATAGCTATCACTCGAGTATTTATATGGCTCCATTTGAGGCCTTATATGGTAGGAGGTGTAGATCTCCTATAGTTTGGTTTGAAGTGGGTGAAGTTTCCCTAATAGGTCCCAAATTGGTACAAGAAGCCATGGAGAAAGTTTGGCTTATAAGGGAAAATTTGAAAATAGCTCAAAGTCGGCAAAAGTCAAATGCTGATGTGAGAAGAAGGGATCTAGAGTTTGATGTTAACGATTGGTTTTACTTAAAAATCTCACCCATGAAGGGTGTAATGAGGTTTGGTAAGAAGGGGAAGCTTAGTCCCCGATATGTAGGCCCATATCAAATTTTGAGGCGTGTTGGTAGGGTTGCTAATGAGTTAGATTTGCCAGATGAGTTGGCATCGGTGCATCCTGTTTTCCATGTCTCTATGCTTAAGAAGTGTGTTGGAGATCCGACACGCATAGTTCCCTTAGAAGGGTTGGGAGTTGATGAAAGTCGTTCTTATGAGAAAGTTCCGATTGAGATTTTGGACCGGCAAGTTAAGAAGTTGAGAAATAAATAAATAACTTTCGTGAAAGAGTTGTGGAGGAATCAGTTAGTTGAGGGAACTACTTGGGAGGCCGATATGATGTCCCGATATCCTCATTTTTTTCCTTCTACTCCTATTCTAGCTTGAGGTAATGATTTCCTCTTGGTTTGTCCTTTGTTTTTGGAGTCATGTGTTTTATATATTTCCATGATTTCCTTATGTTATGCATGTTCATAAAAAACTTGTGTTTTGAAAGAAAATGAGTTTATATGATTGATTTCATCATGTTGTTGTTGTGCACTGAGTATGAGTTGCCTATAATATTCATGAGATGAATTGATGAACATGCTTTAGCTATGCTTTTTTAGAACGAATTGCATATGGGCTCCATGAGATTTTGTTGAGCATGCTTTTAGCTTGGAGAAGGTAATTCCTCCTTGAACATGAGTAATTTTGAAAATTTCATGCATATTGGGTTGCTAGATGTAGTTCCTACTTCCTTATGATGAATTGAGTATGTTTAGCTTGGATTTGATGTTTTCTCCTTATATATGTCCATTTCATGCATGAGGGCTGCTAGAGTTAGTTTCACCCCTCTTATGATGTTTTAAGAACGTCCTAGCTTGGAGTCGATAGTTCCTCCTTGGTTACATGCATTTCATTGTTAGGTTGGCTTGTTAGTTCCTCTCCTAATCTTTTTAGAACCAATTTGAATCTCATTCGAGGACGAATGATCCCAAGGGGGAGATATTGGAACACCCTGTATCCGAAAAGGGTAATGAAACAAAATTCCAGAAGTTGCAGGTGTAACCTACGTCGGCCACCCACGGCCCGTGGAACGGACCAAGGACTGTAGGTGTGGTCTGTGGATGAGCTCCCCTTGGAAGACAAGAAAGGCCAGAACCACGGTCTGACCAACGGACCATTGGTCAGACCACGGTTCGTGGTTCGATGGCCCAAATTCAAGTTTTTGATGGCCAACGACGATCCACCAGGATGGGCCGTGGGTCAGACCACGGTCTGTCGACTGGGTCCGTTGGTGGTCAGCTGTCAGTTGTTTTTGGGTGTTTTTCTAATTAATTAGTTCCTATACTACATCATTTTACCCTTCACTAAGACCCCTATATAAGTATTTTCAACCCCCAAATTAGCCCATTCACTTCATTCTTCTAAATTCACAAAAGAAGATCAATTCTCCTCTCCAAAATATTTCTCTCTCAAGAAACTTGAAAAGAAGAAGAAGGATTCAACCTAGGGTTTCAAGTCAAGGTCTCAATTTCTCCATTGAAGTCTAGCATTTGGATTCAAGGTATGATAGTTTTCATCCATGGATTTCTTCTATTCTTGGAGTTCCTAAATTCCTCTATTTCTAAAGGTAGAATTCCCCAATTGAGTTAGGGTTTTCTTCAATTATCATGGGTTCTTTGCATAATTGATTTTAATGATTGAATTATGGTCTCTTATGCATGAATTGATGAAATATGATGATTTCCCCATGAACCCATGTAATCCCCATGTTTTCAAGTTATGAACCATATGATGTGGGATTTTGAGTATAAAGCAAGAGTTTTATGAAATTAAGCATGTATTGCAAGCCTTTACATGTATTTATGATGAAGTCCATATCTAACCCATGTTTTCTAAGTATTGATGATTGAAAGTGGGTTTTGAACCTCAAGAGGTAAATTATGGACTTATGCATTTTCTTATGAAATTTATGCAAATATTTTAAGGGTGCTTTGAGAGTAAAGTACCAATGATCATGATGTGTTATTGAAAGGATTTTCTCATGTACACATAAGAACAAGATGTGAAAGGTTTTTTCACATAGAAAGGATTCTTAGGCTGAAAGACTTTCTCACCTAATTGAATCAAAGAGTAAGGAGCTATCCTAATTAAACTACCTTGGATTGGTTATCCTAAGATGCCTTTCCATGAATAATAAGGTCAAGTAAGAAATAACTATTCTGTGGATTTATGCTTAGCACCGAGAGGATATTGAGATGAAGGCTCTCCCGTTAGTAGAGGTCGGGTTTCTAGAAGCAATCTTCTTATCCCTTACCTATGTGCTCAAGAGACATTAGCTAGCGGATCTACTTAAGCTAGAAGTTCACGGTTCTACCTTGGCAAGTAGGACATCCCTTTTCGGTGTGGGAGACACCGGGTGATCATGTTATAGCTCACATGGTCTCTATGTTGGTTAAGGCTAATTCCCCACATTAATAATGAACTAAGGTTACTTCAAGAAGTATCACATATGATTTCAAAGGTTTTAAAGATGATGTTAGCTTGAATTGACCTTGTTTTATGACTTATGTTTTCTAACTCTTTTATATCATGTTTTAGCTTGGTCAATTGCATGTCATGAAATGAAATGTCTCTTTTTAGCATGATTTAATTGTTTTATGCATGGCTATGATACTTAGTACATTTTTTTGTACTAACACATACTCTTGCCTACATTTTTCCCAAATGTAGGGTCCGACAGTTAGGTTTCTCAGTTTCGTGGCTAGTGGTTGAGTTCGAGATTTTCGAGCTTTGGTGAGTCCTCATGCTTCGAGGACGGAGTTTATTGTTCAGTTTCTTTCATGTATTTTGGACATGATGTATGGGCTAGGCCCAATTTCATTCTATTGTATTAGATGGCTATGATGAGACAAGTGTTTTAGACTTCCGCTTTTCTTTATAAAAATATCTTGGACTTGGACTATTGTTTTACTCTTATTGTTCTATTTCTTATGTTATGAGAGCTAAGTGGCTTGTATGGAGTCCTTCGGGGTTTTATACACCATGTTACATCTAGGGGGTACCCTTGGGTCGTGACAATAAATTTTTATCCTTTCGTTTATCTAATCTATAATGGTAAATGAAATAAGGATATTGATTATTTTATAAACTTTTATCCATTAATTTATTTGTCACGCCCCGATCCCTCGAGTTATGAAAACACCTACCATAACCTGCCAATAGGTAAGCTAATACGTACCCAAAACTCGAGTAATAGGTATAAGGGCAGAACTAAAATGGAAATAATACTAACGATAATAAAAGACAAAAAATGGAAAGCAAAACAAAAGCTATATATAATGGAAACCCTCCCAGAACCTGGAAGTCACGAGTACAAAGCTATCTAGTATGAATAAATACAAGTCCCAAAAGTGGACCACAACGAGCCGTCTCAAAGGTGAAAGACAAGCTAACATATGTACAGAAAGAGACAGGCTTGTCTAAGACGCCAAGTGCTCACCCACATCTCTGATATCCACAACATACAAAAGATGGCACGAATGATCACTGCTGGTAGTTGGTACTAGGACCTACATCACAAAAAAGAGGCAGAGTGCAACATAAGTACCAAAGCAAGGTAATCAGTAGGCATCATAGGCCAACTTAGTAAGAAGGTAAAGACAATCAGAGAAATATAGAATCTAGACACAAACAAAGGTCAGAGTGGGAAATAAAAAGGGCACACGAGTATAATAAAGTAAATCTAAGTACATCTAAACTAAACCTAACTAGACCTCATAAGCCTAGAAGGTACACTCGTGCGCAAGTTTAAATAAAACCCAAACGGACCTCCATAAGCCCGACAGGTACACAGAACAACTAAGACTACAAGAATAAGATACTCAAACCCAAGTCCAAAAGAAGTCAACTAGGCCTCAAACCTACAGTGATAGGATCTAGGCCTCGAACCCAAAATTGTAGAATCTGGGACTCCAACCCAAAGCATCAGTCGCTAGCTAGAAATAATGTCCTCGAACCGTAAAATGTCAGCTTCAAACTGGAAAAAAGACCTCGAACCGTAAATAATCACTACAACCAACAAACTCATAACCCAACTAACAAGAGTTTCAAGGGTATGTCAATGCCAAGGAGAATCCCAATTCAAGTCAAGTCACATTGGGACATCGCCCACCCAAAGGTATCAACAGAAGGCTCCCAACCTAGTACAATTCAACCTCTAATCGCCGTGATAGCATAAACCTCCGGCAACGCATCGGAGTTGCAGAAATAAGAAGGGAGAGAATGAAAGATCTAATAAGCCATGAATTCGCCTAAACTAAGCCTCGTACTATCAGACTAAAGTGTGCTATTCCAGCCTACAAGGATCTAGTTTGTCTGAAACGATGTGAGTGACAAAGCAAGCCACAAGGTTCAAGAGTCTAAGACAACACTAGTCTATCCTAGGCTAAGGCCAAACATGCATCAAAAAAAAATAAAACTCAAGTAATTTCACATAGCATGCATGTCACACAGCCAACCCCACTAGCCTGGTGCTACTCTCGATACAATAGTAATCAACCCTAAATCATGGTTTCTAATAGTAAAAGAAAAAATAACTAGGTACCCACCCCCAATTCACACTGATCATTATGAATTTACACATTCATGCTCAATATAAATAGAAAGGAAGTCGTAGCCTACCTGTAGGCCGACCACGCGTGCTCCAAATCACAAGACCAGAGCTTTTTCCTTCTGAACGGCCTCTGAACGCTGCCACACTATCAAAAATAGGACCACAACATCAATACGGTCGTTTAGACACAAAAATCACCTAAAATGGTGTTGGACCAATATTTAGAGTCAAACAGGCATTGTGGGACCCACATCAGAATTTCTAGAATTAACTTCATCAAAAGGTCCTAAACAACACCTCAAACTTGTGTTCCAAAATTAGATACAATCCGCGGCTCGAAAGCTGCCATAACAATAACATGTAATAAAAACCCACTTCAAGCAAAAATAAAAGAGAGTGTAGATGCTAAAAAAAGAAATTCACCTCAAACGAGGGTTCCTCAAAAGATTCTAATCACAAAATTAAGTAGCCACGCTCTCAATGATCACACAGGACTTAGAATCACTCAAATCAGATCCCGAATGAGGGAGAAATTGCCTTTTGAAAATAAGAAATGAGACTGCAAATTCGCAATATAAATAAATGAGATATGGTCGCTACAAGTCCAATTCGATTTCTTATCACTAAAAGCTTGCACCAGATATCAACACTTCAACTAGTTTCTTTAAACTCCTAATAGTCTAATGGGGTGCTCCGAATTCGTTCGGAACTCTGTGCATGCAAAAAAGATACGAAACCCTACCAGATTTGATATTCCAGACGAGCAGTCAAAATTCCCATACGAGGTCATCTTCTTGAACTTTTGATCAAAACAGACCATTCAAGGTTCAAAAGCTCCAAAACACTAAAGCTCACATAAAAATTAAACGAATGACCAGGTGACCGAACTGTCAGCACCAGCAAGTCATAAATGACTTGGGGTCGGTATAGAAAAGCTCTAAATGACAAACATGAGGCATAAACACGGAAATGATCGGGAGATCATTACAACATCCACTATTAAAAAGGACTTTTATCTGCGAAAGTAAGAATCAAGACGTACCTGAAGGCTCAAACAAACCAGGAAACTCCTCCCGTATATCATGCTTGGTCTCTATCTCAACTTGATTGCCTTCAATGGATCTTAACCATAGATATGGCTCACGAGCGCATCTGGCACACATCTATGGAAAGAATGGCAACTGGTTTCTTTACGAAGGTCAAGCGATCATCCAACTGTACTAGATCATACTAAAGCACATGAGACTCATCGGGAACATACCGGTGCAACATCGACACTTGGAAAACTGGGTGGATAGCTGAGAACATTGGAGGTAAAGCTAACTCGTAAGGAACCTCTCAAACTGTCTGAAGGATCTCAAAAGGCCTAATATACATGGGGCTAAGCTTTCCCCGCCTTCCAAATCTCATCACGCCCTTCATGGGAGATACACAAAGGAACACACTATCACCAACAGAGAATCTCAAAGGACGAAGCCTACGATTCGCATAAATCATGTGACTACTTTGAGCTACCCGAAGTCTATCCTTAATCACCCTCACCTGCTCCAAAGCCTCCTGAATAAAGTCATAGCCACGTGGTCTAGGCTCTGTAGTCTCCAACCAACCAAATGGAGAGCGACAATGCCTACCATATAAGGCCTTAAACGGGGCCATCTTAATGCTAGAATGGTAGATGTTATTGTACACAAACTCCACCAAAGGCAAGATCTGGTCCCACTAAACTCCAAACTCTATCATGTCCTCAAGGACCTGTATAGTACGCTTCAACTGACCATCAGTTTGCAGGTGAAAAGTTGTACTAAGGTCAACATGAGTGCACCGAAAAGTCCTCCAAAAGCTAGAACTGAACTCAGCACCCTGATCTATTATAGTAGTGACCGGCTCACCGTGAAGACGCACAACCTCACAAAAGTAGACACAGGATAACCTCCCAATATTGAATGAAGATTGAACCGGGAGGAGGTGTGCTGACTTTCTCAATCAATCAACGATAACCCAAATGTTATCAACACTTCTAGAAGTTCGAGGCAAACCTGCCACAAGGTCCATGGTGATGTGATCCCACTTCCACTCTGGAATGGTAATCTCTAAACTCACAACCATGTCTCAAATGCTCGTCCTTCGCCTGCTGGCAACTAAGGCAACTAGATACGTAGTCTGCAATATCTCTTCTCATTCCGCTCCACCAGTAATGCTACCTGAAGTCACAGTACATCTTCGCGGTGCCTGGATAGATAGAATATCTAGAGTCAATGGCCTCCCGAAGTATTAGGTGAATCAAACCCCCAACTCTCAAAATGCAAAGACAACCTAGAAACCTCAAAACCCCATCTGAATCCAAGGTAACCTGGCCGACATCACCTGCTAACACACAATCTCGAAATACCACCAAGGACTTATACTTAAACTGAAGGCTACAAATCTGATCAAGTAGAGGATTGAACTCCCACAGAGGCTAGAACATGCCTAAATCTGAAACATCCGACAAAATTATCTGATTATCTTACAACTGAATGTCCAAAGCTAATGGTTTCCTAACTTTAGATATGAAGGCTAGGCTTCCCATACTCACTACCTTCCTCGGATGGTAGAAAATATAGAGGTCATAGTCCTTTAGGAGATCAATCCACCGATGTTGCCTCGAATTAAGATCCATCTTGCTCATAATATATTGAAGAATCTTGTGATAAGTGTAGATTTCACAATGAACTCCATACACGTAGTGCCTCTAGATATTAAGTTTAAAAACTACCACCGCCTACTCCAAGTCATGAGTGGGGTAGTTAAGCTCATGTAACCTAAGTTTCCTCGATGCATAAGCATTGACCTAGCCCCGCTGCATCATAAAAAAACAAAAACCAACACCGAATGCATCACAATAGACCGTAAAGCCCTCGCCCTCAACCGGAAGAGTCAATATGAGATCAGTAGTTAGCAACTCCTTGAGCTTCCAAAAGCTCAACTCACACTCCTCACACCACTCAAAAGGAACATCAAGGAGAGTCAACCTGCTCAAAGGTGCAACAATGGTAGAGAAGTCCTCCATAAACCGTTAGTAGTAGCCTGCCAAACCAATGAAGCTCTGAACCTCAGTAACTAAAGTGGGCTAGGCATATCACGAATAGCGTCAATCTTCGTCAGATCTATTATGATGCCATCTTTGGACACTATATGGACCCAGAATGCTACAGACTAATGCCAAAACTCAAACATTAAGAACTTGGCATAAAGTCGTTGATCTCTCAAAGTCTGGAACAAAATCCTCATACGCTGCTCATGATCACTCCTGCTCCGCAAATATATTAGCATATCATTTATAAACACAATGACGAACAAATGAAGATTCAGCCTAAACATCCAAATCACCAAGTCCATGAAGGCGGTAGGGGCATTAGTTTACCCAAAAGACATCACTAGGAACCCATAATTGCCATATCGAGTCCTAAATACGGACTTAGAGATGTTCGCTGCCCTAATCCTAAACTTATGGTAACAAGATCTCAGATCAATCTTTGAAAACACAACAGCACCCTAAAGGTGGTCAAATCGATCATCAATCCTAGGCATGGGGTAGCGGTTCTTCACTTTCACCTTGTTCAACTGCCTATAATCAATAAACATGTGTATCATGCTATCCTTCTTATCAACAAATAGAACGGGATCCCCGCAAAGAGACATACTAGGCCTGATGAATCCCTTACCCAAGAGAACTTGAAGTTGAACACTAAGCTCAATATGAAAGTCAATATCACACTCTGGGGTAGGCCAAGTAGGTCGGTAGAGAGCACATCGATCAAATCTAGGATAACACGCACAGAATCAACTAAAGGAACCTCCCTATTTACAACCCATATATATTCCAAATAGCACAGACATCCGCTAGCCACTAGCCTCTGAGCAATACAAGGCATGGCTAAGGTAATGGTTTCAAATATACAATCTAAAATGGCATGATAGGGGGATAACCAGTCCATGCCTAGAATCACATCAAAATCAATCATATCTAACACAATGAAGTCAACTCGGGTGCCACGCCTCTGGATAGTAACTAAGCAAGACCGAAACACCTAATCCACTATTAAAGACTCACCCACGGGGGTCAACACATGAAACGGTGCTGCCATAAACTAAGAACTCATACCCAAACAAGAAGCATAATACACAGACGCATAAGAATAAGTAGAAGTAGGGTAAAATAATGTAGAGGTCGGCTGATGGCATAAAAGAATCGTACATGTGATCACATCATCTAATGCCCAGCCTTCGCCTTCGCCTTCGCCTTCGCTGGAGTCGCATAGAAATAGCCTTGTCCGCCTCCACCCTAGCCATCAGTCCTACCGCCTGGCCTACCTCCCTAGGGCCACCCTGAATACCATTATAACAACAATGATTATCCTGACCCTGACCTCGACCCCTATCTAGAGGTTGTGTTGGTGGAGCTGGTAGAGCTAAGGGAGCTGTCTGTGGAGCAGGAGCAATCCTCTTACGCATAGGACAATCTCTAGAACAGTGACCCTAGTCACCACAAATAAATCAACTCAACAATGATCTGCACCCAAAAGATCGACCACCTCACATTGAAGCACAAGACTCGAATGTATGGCTCTGACCGAAGCCAACCTCACTCTTGCTATACCGGTTACTCTTTGAAGCCTAAAATGAGACTTGTACTTACCGGCTGGACTGGCCCTGCTAATACCGTTGCCTACGCCCATCAAAGGAGCCCATCTGCCTGGAATGAGACCCATTGTAGCTACCCTCAAATCTAGCTCTCTTGTTGCTGCCCTTTTCGGCCTCACGATGGAGCTCCTCAATAGTGTGGGCAAGATCAACAACATCCAGAAAAGTACAACCCACGGAGACCATGGACTGTGTCTCATTCCAAAGCTGATGCCTCAATCCACGAAAAAAACAATGAACTCTCTCCTCCTTAGTAGGTAGAATCATGGTGGCATGACGGAAGAGCTCATGAAACCGCACCTCATACTCTGACACCCTCATGGAGTCCTTCTCCAACCTGGAGAATTGTTCCCTGAGGTAATCTCTGATGCCGCGAGGGATAAACCAGGCCACGAAGTCCTCAAAATTATTGGTCTAGGTGATCGAAAGCGAACCATCTGGTATGTTCTTGATAAATGTACGCCACCACTATCTGGCTAGCCCATCCAACTGATATGTAGTGAAGTCGGCCACTCTTGACTCCATAAGACTAAAAGTATATAGCCACTCTCGACAAGTGGTAAGAAACTCGTGGGTATCCTCACCGATATCCCCAGAAAACCTCGGAGGTGAAAGCCTCAAGAACACTCCGAGCATCTTTTACTCCTCTAGCGACATAGCTCTGGCTTCGATCATGGGTTGTGAACCCCCAGGTGGTACCGGGCCCTAGGTGCCTCTACTTTAGGCTAATCCTGTAGAAGTGGTGTTGGCGCAGGTGTCGGTGCTAGTGCAGGAGAAGGTTCTAGTGCTGGAGCCTGTTGTATGCCATTGAGCATAGTCAAAAGCTGGGCAATAGCTTCCAAAAGATCTGACGCCATAGTCGGGCTGGGGGATGGCTAGGCTAGCCCCAGCCCCACCAACTACTCTAGAACACGGGCTGCTGGATGATCCGCTGCGGGCTTTGGATGGTGCTCTCTATCTGGGGGTGGTGTTGCACCCCTACCAGGAAAGGGAGATCGACCCTTACCCCGAGCCGCCACGCGTAGCGTACGAGCCATCTTGCAAAAGAGTGAAACAAGTGAGATTCCAAGAAACCAAGAACACATACACTGCACGAACAAGATACAAGAGAGAAGAATTCCTAAGGACACCCTGTAGCCTCCCAGAGAAAGGATATGGACGTCTCTGCACAAATATGTAGAACTCTACCAAGAATTAGCTCTATAAAAGTGAAACTAGTGAACCTGGGGCTTTGATACCAACTTGTCACGACCCTATCCCTCGAGTCATGATGGAACCTACCATAACCCACCAGTAGGTAAGACAACCCGTATTTAGAACGTGAGTAATAGGTATAATGGTAGAACTAAAAAGGAAATAATACTAACAATAAAAAAAAAAGATACGGAAAGCAAACCAAAACCTATATATAATGGCAACCCTCCCAAAACCTGGATGTCACGAGTATACAGCTATTTAGTAAGAACAAATACAAGTCCCAAAAGTGGACCACAACAAGTCGTCTCAAAGGCGAAAGACAAGCTAACATATTTACCGAAAGAGACGGGCTTGCCCAGGACAATAAGTGCTTGTCTCTCATCTCCAATATCCACTAGATACAAAAGATGGCACGAACGATCACTGTTGGTAGCTAGTACTAGGAACTGCATCACAAAAAAAATCTAAAGTGCAGCAGAAGTACCAAAATAATGTACTCAGTAGGCATCATAGGCCAACTAAACAAGATAGGTAAGGACAATCAGAAAAGATAGAATCAAGACACAAACAAAGGTCAAAGCAGGAAATAAAGATGGAACACGAGTATACAAAAAGGAAATCTTTGTACAACTAAACTAAATATAACTCGACCCCATAAGCATAGAAGGTACACTCATGCACAAGTTTGAATAAAACCCAAACAGAACCTATAAGTGTGACAGGTACATGGAATATCTAATACTACACGAATAAGATACTCAAACCCAAGTCCAAAATAAGTCTACTGGGCCTCGAACCCACAATTGCCTTGAAACCAAAATGGTAGAATTTGGGTCTTGAACCCAAAGTGGTAGAATCTGGGCCTCGATCCCATAGCATCAGTCTCAAGAGGGAAATAACAGCCTCGAAAATGTCAGCCTCAAACTTTAAATAAGGACCTCGAGCCATGAATAATCTCTACAACAACCCAACTCATAACCCAACTAACAAGAGTTCGAAGGGTGTGTTAATTCCAAGGAGAATCCCAAGTCAAGTCAAGTTACCGTGGGATGCCTCCCACCCAAAGGTATCAATAGAAGGGTCCGAGCCTAGTACAACTTAATCTCCAATCGTCGCGATAGCATAAACCTCCAGTAATGCCTCAAAACCGCAAAAACAGGTAGAGAGAGGATAACAGATCTAATAAGACAAAAATTCACCTAAACTAAGGCTCATACTATCAAACTAAAGTCTATTATTCCATCCTACAAGGATCTAGTCTGTCTGAAATGAAGTCAGAGACAAAGCAAGCCACAAGGTTTGAGAGTCTAAGGCAACACTAGCCTATCCTAGGCTAAGGCCATGCATTAGAAAACAAATAAAACTCAAGTAATTTCACATAGCATGCAAGTCACATAATTAACCCTACTAGCCTAGTGTTACCCTCGATACAGTAGTAATTAACCCTAAATCATGGTTTCTAAGAGTAAAAGAATCAATAACTAGGTACCCGCCCCCATTTCATACTGATCAGCATGGATTTACACAGTCATGCTCAATCTAAATAGAATGGAAGTCGTAGCCTACATGAACGCCGACCGTGCACACTCCAAATCACAAAGGTCATATCTTTTCCCTTCCGAACGGCCTCTGGACGCTACCACACTACCAAAAATATGATCATAATGTCAATACGGTCTATTAGACACCAAAATCACCCAAATGGAGACAGACTAATTTTTAGAGTCAAAAAGGGAATTATGGGACCCGCACTGGAATATCCGAAATTGACTTTTTCAAAAGGACCTAAAATACACCTCAAATTTGTGTTCCAAAATTGGACACAATCTGAGGCTAGGAAGCAGCCACAACAACAACATGCAATAAAAACCCGCTTCAAGCAAAAATTAAAGAGAGCACAACAGCTAAAACAAGAAATTCACCTTAAATAGGGGTTCCTCAAAAGATTATAATCACAAACCTAAGTATCCACACTCTCAACGAGGACACAAGACTTCGAATCACTCAAATCAGAGCTCGAATGAGGGAGAAATCGCCTTTTGAAAATAAGAAATGAAGCTACAAATTTGCTATATAAATAGCCGAGATCTGGTCGCAAAAAGTCAAATTATAGTCGCTAACATTCTGATTTCTAGTCGCTAAAAGTCTGCACTAGATATCAGCACTTCAACTAGTTTGCTTAAACTACGAATTCTCCATCAGGGTGCTCCGAATTTGTTCTGAACCCCGTGCATGCAAATGAGATATGCAACCCTACCAAATTTGATATTCCAGACTAAACGGAGCAGTCGAAAATCCCATACGAGATTATCTACGTAAAAAGTGGGTCCCACACCTAAACTTCATTTTAAGCCATAATCTACAAGGGGGCTTGGAATTTGCCCGGAAGCCTCGGGATCCAAATGAAGGGTCATGCTAGACCAAATTCAACATTCTGGGGCTAACTGCGGTGACGAAATTCTCATCCGAGCTTGTTTACTCAGAATGTTGACTAAAGTCAAACTTAAGCCTTACCTTGAAAGTTAAAATGCCTAATCGCACTGACACGCACTGAAAGCTTCGGAAGTCATGTCGGCCATGCTACTAGCCTAAAAGGACCCTTCCAGAGCTGATGGAATCGTCAGAATTGGATTCTAAGGTCATCTTCTTGAAATTTTGATCGAAACTAACCGTTCAAGGTTCAAAAGCTCCAAAACACTAAAACTCACATAAAAGCTAAATGAATGACCAGATGACCGAAGTTTCAGTTCCACAAGTCATAAATGACTTAGGGTTGCTCCAGGAAAGCTCTAAATGACGAGCATAAGGCTTAAACACAGAAATGAGCAGGAGGTCATTACAACATCCACTAATAAAAAGGACTTTTATCCGCGAAAGTAAGAGTCAAGAAGTACCTGAAGGCTCAAACAAGCCAGGAAACTACTCTTGCATATCAAGCTCGGTCTCCCGGGTAGCCTCCTTAACTGGATGATGCCTCTAATGGACCTTAACTACAGGAATAGCTCTCGAGTGCAACAGTTGTACATCTCTGGTAAGAAGGGCAATTGGCTCCTCTACGAAGGTCAAGCGATCATCCAACTGTAATGCATCATACTAAAGCACATTAGACTCTTAAGGAACATACCGGTGCAGCATCGACAAATGGAAAATTGAGTAGATAGCAGAGAACATTGGTGGAAAAGCTAACTCATAGGAAACCTCTCTAACTATCTCAAGGATTTCAAAAGGCCAAATATACCTAGGGCTAAGCTTGCCCCGCATCCCAAATTTCATCACGCTCTTCATGGGCGACCCACTGAGGAACACTCTATCACCTACAGAGAATCTCAAAGGTTGTCGCCTACGATCCACATAACTCTTGTGCCTACTCTAAGCTGCCTGAAGTCTATCCTGAATCACCGTCACCTGCTCCAAAGACTCCTGAAGTAAGTTTGTGCCAGGCGGCCTAGGCTCCGTAATCTCAAACCAACCAACTGGAGAGGGACAACCCCTACCATAAGGCCTCAAACGGGGCCATCTGAATGCTAAAATTGTAGTTGTTGTATGCAAACTCCGCCAAAGGCAAGAACAGGTCCTACTGACCTCCAATCTCTAAAACACAAGCCTACAACATGTCATCAAGGACCTAGATAGTACTCTCTGGTTGACCATCAGTTTGCGGGTGAAAAGTTGTGCTAAGGCCAACATGAGTGCCCAACTCATCCCAAAAAGTCCTCCAAAAGATATTAGTGAACTTAGCACCCCGATCTGATAGAATAGAAACCGACACACCATGAATACGCACCACCTAACGAATGTAGATACCGGCTAACCTCTCAATGGTGAATGAAGACTGAACAGGGAGGAAGTGTGCTAACTTGGTCAGTCTATCAACGATGACCTAAATACTACCAACAACTCTAGAAGTCTGAGGCAAACCTGCCACAAAATTCATGGTGATGCGATCCCACTTCGATTCCAGAATGGGTAATCTCTGAAACTCACCACCAGTTCTATAATGCTTGGCCTTCACCTGCTGGCAACTAAGGAACGAGATACATAGTCTGCAATATCTCTCATCATACCACTCCACTAGTAATGATGCCTCCACTCAAGGTACATATTTGTGGTCCCCACATGGATAGAATATCTAGAATCATGATTCTCCCAAAGTATCAACTGAACAAACCCCCAACTCTTAAAACACAAATACGACCTGCAAACCTTAAAACACCATCTGAATCCAACGTAACTTAACGGGTATCACCTGCTAAGACATGATCTCGGAGTGCCACCAAGGCCTCATCCTCAAAGTGACTGCTACGGATCTGATCAAGTAGAGAGGACTGAACTCCCACATAGGCTGAAACACACCTAGAATCTAAAACATCCAAACAAACCATCTGATTAGCTAAGGAATGAATGTCCAAAGCTAAAGGTCACTGCACAGTAGATACCAAGGCTAGACTTCCCATACCGACAGGCTTCCAACTCAACGCATCCACTACTACATTCACCTTTCCTAGATGGTAAAGAATAGAGAGGTCATAATCCTTCAGGATCTCAATCCAGCGATGCTACCTCAAATTAAGATCCAACTGGCTCATAATATACTGAAGACACTTGTGATCAGTGTAGATTTCACAACAAACTCTATAAAGGTAGTGCCTTCAGTTCTTAAGCGCAAAAACTACCACCGCTAACTCCAAGTTATGAATGGGGTAGTTGCGCTCATGTAACCTAAGTTGCCTTGATGCATAAGCAATGACCTGGCCCCGTTGAATCAAAACACAACCCAAACCAACACCAAATGCATCACAATAGACCGTAAGGCCCTCTCTCTCAACTAGAAGAGTCAATATGGGAGCAGTAGTAAGCAACTCCTTGAGATTCCAAAAGCTCAACTCACACTCCTCAAACCACTCAAAAGAAAAATCAAGGCGAATCAACTGGGTCAAAGGTACATCAATGGTGGAGAAGCCTTCCACAAACCATCTATCGTAGCCTGCCAAACCGACAAAGCTCCCGCACCTTTGTAACTGAAGTGGTCTTAGCCCAATAACAAATAGCCTCAATCTTTGTCGGACCTACCATGATGTCATCCTTGGACACCACATGTCCCAAGAATTCTATAGACTTAAGTGAAAACTCACACTTTAAGAACTTGGCATAAAGCCATTGATCTCTCAAAGTCTAGAGCACAATCCTTAGATGCAGGTTATAATCACTTTTGCTCAGTAAATATAAAAGAATATCATCTATGAATACAATGATGAACAAATCAAGATACGGCTGAACACCCACATCATCAAGTCCATGAAGGCGGTAGGGGCATTATTCAATCCAAAATATATCACTTTGAACTAGTAGTGTCTATATCAAGTTCTAAATGCGGTCTTAGAAATGTTTGTTGCCCTATTCCTCAATTGATGGTAACCAAACCTCATATCAATCTTTGAAAACACTGTGGCACACTATGGGGTAGCGGTTCTTCACTGTCACCTTTTTCAACTGCATACAATCAATACACATATGCATCGTGCCATCATTATTTTTCACAAATAGAACGGGAGCGCCCCAAGGAGACACACTAGGCTTGATGAATCCTTTAACCAAGAGATCATAAAGCTGAACACTGAGCTTCTTGAGCTCTGTAGGAGCAATCCAATATGGCGGAATGGAAATAGGATGAGTACCCAGCTCAAGCTTGATAGGAAAGTCAATATCACGCTATGGAGTAGGCTAGGTAGGTCGGTCAGGAACACATTTATAAAATCTTAGACAATAGGTATGGACTGCATTGAAGGGCCTCCCTACTCACATCCTACACATAAGCCAAATAGGACAGACATCCTTTAGAAACTAGCCTCCGAGCTTGAATAAAAGAGACAAATCCAACCGGTGTACTACTAATGGAGCCCAGCCACAACATTGGAGGAATACTAGGCATGGCTAAGATAACAATCTTAGAGAAATAATCTAAAACCACACGATAGGGGGATAACTAATCCATGCCTAGAATCACATCAAAATCAAGCATATCTAGCACAATAAGGTCAGCTCGGGTGTCACGCCCGTGGCTAGTAACTAAGCAAGACTGAAACACCTAATTCACTACTAAAGACTCACCCACGGGGGTTGACACATGCAAATGCCCTTCCATAGGCTTAGAACTCATACCCAAATGAAAAGCATAATGCATAGACTTATAAGAATAAATAGAACCAGGGTCAAATAAAGTCGAGGCAGGCTGATGGCATAATAGAATTGCACATGTGATCACATTGTGTGATATGTCCTCGCTGGAGATGTATAGAAATGGTCATGTCCGCCTCCACCCTGTCCATTAGTCCTACTACCTTAGCTACCTCCTCATGGACCATCCCAAGAATCCCTGATAACCACCACGATGGTCTTGTTCTAGACCTCAACCCCTAGCTGGAGGTGCTGCTGGTGAATCTGTCTGTGGAGCAGAGTCAATCTGCCTATGCATAGGACAATCTCTAGACTAATGACCCAACTAACCACAATCAAAGTAACTCGACGATTATCTGCCCTCAAAAGAAGAGCCCCCACGGCCTGAAGCATAAGACTAAGATGCATGGCTCTGACCGGAGCCAACCTCACTCCGAATATACTAGTCTCCCTCTAAAGCCTACATTTTTTGCTGGCACTGGCCGGCTGGACTGGCCCTACTAATACTCCTTCTTGGGCGAGTCAACGGAGCCCCACTTCCTGGAACAAGACTCGTTATAGCTACCCTCATATCAAGTTCTCTTGTCATTTCCCATTTGGACCTCACGATAGAGCTCCTCAATAGTGTGGGCGTGATCAACAACATCCAGAAAAGAACAACCCGCGGAGACCTTGGACTGAGTCTGAACAGAAGGCTCCCAATCTAGTACAACTCAACCTCTAATCATCATGATAGCATAAACCTCTTGTAACTCCTCAAAACCATAGAAATAGGGAGAGACGAGATAGAAGATCTAATAAGCCAGGAATTCATCTAAACTAAGGCTCATACTATCAGACTCAAATCTGCTATTCTAGCCTACAAGGATCTAGTCAATCTGAAATGGCGTTAGAGACAAAGCAAGCCACAAGGTTCAAGTGTCTAAGGCAACACTAGCCTTTCCTAGGCTAAGTCAAAATATCCATCAGAAAACAAATAAAACTCAAGTAATTTCACAAAGCATGCAAGTCACACAACCAACCCTACTAGCCTGGTGTTACCCTCGATATAGTAATAATCAACCCTAAAACATGGTTTCTAAGAGGAAAAGTAGAAACAACTAGGTACCTTCCCCCCAATTCGAACTTATCATGAGGAATTTATGAATTCATGCTCAATCTAAATAGAAAGAAAGTGGTAGCCTACCTGTAGGCCAACCGCGCGCTTCAAATCACAAGGTGGGAGTTTTTCCCTTCCGAACGGCCTCTGAACGCTCCTACATTGTCAAAAATAAGATCACAACATCAATACGATTGTTTAGACACAAAAATCCCCCAAAATGGAGCCGCACCAATTTTTTCAGTCAAACGAGAATTGTGGGATCACAATAAAATTTCAAGAATTGACTCTATAAAAAGGTCCTAAACTACGCCTCGAACTTATGTTCCAAAATTAGACACAATCTAAGGCTAGTAACCAGCCACAACAACAACATGCAATAAAAACCCACTTCAAACAAATATTAAAGAGAGTGCAGCAGCTAAAACAAGAAATTGACCTCAAATGGGGGTTCCTCAATAGATTTTAATATCAAACCCAAGTATCTACACTTCAACGATCACACAGGACTTTGAATCACTCAAATCAAAGCATGGATGAGGGAGAAATTACCTTTTGAAAATAAGAAATGAGGCTGCAAATTTGCTATATAAATAGCCGAGATCTAGTTGCTAAAAGTCCAGTTGTGGTCTCTAAAAGTTTGATTTCTAGTCGCTAAAACTCTTCACCAGATATCAGCACTTCAGCTAGTTTGCTTAAACTCTAAATTCTATGACGGGGTGCTCTGAATTCTTTCGAAACCCCGTGCATGCAAACGAGATATGCAACCCTATTAAATTTGATATTCTGGACTCAACGAAGTAGTCAATATTTCCATACAAGGTCATCTCAGAAAATAGTGGTCCCTTGTTATTTTGATTTACATATAATTTATATTCCTATTTTGTAAATGAAGTGACCAAAAACTAACTTTAAATTTACAAATCTATTACTATGTGTGATCTTGTGGAGAAGTAGCACCCAAAACGTTATAAAAGCCAAAGTAGTAAGACAAGAAATTTCCACTCTCACTTTTTCTTTTTCATTTCATTTGTCTAATATTTTCTTAGTTCATACTAATATGAGTTACATCAGTAATAAAATGGTTGGAAAGATTTGTAATGAATCAACAAGGCACAAATCTAACACCAAAACATGTGGGGTTGACGAGAGAAATGTCGGTCTTGTAGATTTGGGCCTTAACTTTGATCAAAATGATGAATGACTTGTTTGTGGTAGGAAGTCTGTGAACAAGGCGGGAAAATATATGGATGATCTAAGGGATTCAAAAAATTTCCATTTTAGAATCATTCGAAAACAATAATATTACTTGTGGTCATCCAACTGTTCAAAAATTTGAATTGTGTATCAATATTGGATCATCTAATCAATTGGATTTTACTAATAATGAAAGTGATGAAGATGGTATTTTAAGTGATGATGAATTAGATGAGCACCCAAATTTAAAAGAAATGAATAATGAAGAGCGCAAAAAATGTCATTGGTTTAAGAAATTCTTTTAATGTCTCAACAAGTTAACTATTCATATTATTATTGATCCTAAGCGACAATGGAATTGCCCTGCCTGCAAAGGTGGATTAGGTGCAATTAGGTGGTTCACAAGGTTGCACTGATTGATGCCCCATACTAACAAAAAATGTGGATCTAGGTTTGAATGACATAGAGAGCTTGCTCAACTTTTGGAGGAGGAGCTACATCTGAGGGACTGAATCTGAGAAGAATACATATCTTTTAGTAGGAACAAGGTTCATCATATGTTAGTTCTTCTTCGTGTATAGTCTATCATTATATTATTAACCTATGATTTAGTATTTCCATATGGTTATTTGTGCGAACCCTCAAAATAGAGAAAATTCATGTGTTTGAACCTGTGTTGATTAAATTTTATACTCTACTCATTATGATTGAATTTGTCATGATCAATTGAACATTCAGTTTTTTGTTCAGCATTTTAAAGATGCTCTAGATAAAGTGTCTATCACTTCAATCTCAAATTTAAGTATATATGAGCTATTCTTATAATCAGTATTATTCTGTCAATAAATAAAAATTTCGTGATGCAGGACCTAGTACCATCTACCAGCGGTGATCGTTCATGTCATCCTTTGCAGCTTTTGGGGATTAGAGACGAGGATCAACACTTGGCACCCTGGATAAGCATGTCTCCTTATCTATATATGTTTAGCTAGTCTTTTGACTATGAGATGACTTGTTGTGCTCCACTTTTTGGACTTGTATTTTCATATTACACAGCTCTGTACTCATGACTTTCATGTTCTGGGAGGGATTCTGTTGTATATACATAATGGTTTGCTTATATTTCCCTCTTATTCTTTTTATTGTTAGTGTTATTTTTGTATAGTTCTACCCTTATACTCACTACTTGTCAATCTGGGTATGTGTTGGCTTAACTACTAGTGGGTTATAGTAGGTGTTATCACGAATCGAGAAACTGGATCGTTGCAGAAAACCTCTAAAATAAATAGAAAAATTTGGTGGGACAAGGCCCAAAACTATCCACAAAAAAAGTTGGAAATATGGAGAGAAACAACTAAAGTATCCCCCCCCCCCCCCCACAATAAGGAGGGCTTACCAACTACTGAACTATGAATGAATACTTTGAGCCTAAGAATGATCACTTGTATCTACATCGCATGAAAAAAATAGCACATAAGAGGTATGTGATAAGTACAATGAAGGTACTGAGTATTTAGGAACAAAACTAAATATCAAAATGTATATTTATCATAATTTATGAGTGGGATCAGAGTGAACCTTTCAAATAAACATAAATCTAAACTGAGGAATATATATATATATATATATATATATATATATATGTAACATGTCTTAGTGGGGAGTTTCTCAACCAACATATACCGTTGTGCACATGAGAATCTAGAATGACAGAATCATTGAAGCTCCAGACAAATATGATTCATAAGTCATATGAAACTTGTTTTTAATCCAAATAATTATTAATATTAAAGATGTTTTAGGGTGTTTTGTAGGATTAAAATGTATGATACAAAAATTTATTCATAAGTGTAAAATAATATGAAAAGTATCTTAATTGATAGATGTTTTGATGTAACGAGACTTATCAGAAACTCTTATCGTTTAATTTATCTATCCTAGAAAGATAAATTACGTAAGGTTATGGATGATATTATAAACTCTTATCCTTTAATTTATCTAACCTTAAAAGGTAAATCAGATAAGGATATAGATTATTTAATAAACTAATTAGGTAAGGATATGAACAATTTCATAAATTTTTATTCTTTCATATATTTAATCTAAAAAGTTAAATGAAATAAGGATATGGATGATTTTATAAACTCTTATCCATTAATTTATCTAACCTAAAAAGGTTAATCAGATAAGGATATGGATAACTTCATAAACTCTTATCCTTTCATTTATCTAAGCTAAAAAGGTAAATCATATAAGAATATATATATGATTTCATAAACTCTTATCTTTTCTTTTATCTGACCTAAAAAGTTAAATCAGCTAAAGGTATGAATATTTCCTTTGTGGTAGTTCTTTGTAATATATTATACATATTATTTCTATTTTTGTTTCGATTTGCATACAATTAACATTCCTATTATGTAAATTTAGTGACCAAAAACTATGTTTAAGTTATAAATCTGTTACTATTTGTGGCCTTGTGGAGAAGTAGCACCTAAAATGTTATAAAAACCAAAGTAGTGAGACAAGAAATCTCTGCTCACGCTTTTTCTTTTTTTCATTTGATTTGTCTAATTATTTTTTAGTGCATTCTAATATGAATTCCAGCAGCAATAAATTGGTTGAAAATATTTGTAATGAATCAACAAATCATAAGACCCAAAACATGTGGGGTTGATGAGAGAAATGTTAGTGTTGTAGATTTGAGACTTAACTCTGCTAAAAATGATGAATGTCTTGTTTGCGCTAGGAAATTAGAGAACAAGGGGAGGAAACCACTACATGGATGATGTTAGGGATACATCATAATTCCATTTTAGAATCATTGAAAAACAAGAATAGTACTTGTGGTCATCCAATTATTCAAAAATTTGAATTATGCAACAATGTTTGATCATCTAATCAATTGAATTTTCTTAATGATGAATACAATGAAGATGATATTTGAAGTGATGATTAATTTGACGAGCTCCCAAATATAAAAGAAATGAATAGGAGCACAAAAAAAGTCGTTAGTTCAAGAAATTCTTTGAATGTCTCAACAAGTTGACTATTCATATGACTACTGATCCAAAGCGACAATGGCATTGCCCTACCTGCAAAGGTGGACCATGTGCAATTAGGTGGTACACTAGGTTGCTCTCATTGATGTCCAATACAAAAATAAAATGTGGATTTATTTTCAAATTACACATAGAGCTTGCTCAACTTTTGGAGGAGGAACTACGTCTAAGGGGCTGAATCTGAGAGGAATACATGTCTTTTAGTAGGTAGAAGGTTCATCATATCTCAGTTCTTCTTCTTGCATAGTCTATCAATATATTGTGAACCTATAATTTAGTATTTTCATATGGTTAATTGTGTTAACCCTGAAAATTGTGAAAATTCATGTCTCTGAACCTGTGTTGGTTAAATTTTATACTCTACGCATTATTATTGAATTTGTCATGATCAATTGTATATTCAATTTTTTTGTTCAACATGTTTAAGGATGCTCTAGCTAAAGTGTCTATCACTTCATTCTTAAATTTAAGTATTTATGAGCTATTCTTATAATTAGTATTATTCAGTTTATCAACACAAATTTCGTGATGCAGGTCCAGTACCAGCTACCAGCAGTGATCGTTCGTGTCATCCATTGCAGATTTTCAAATCAGAGACGAGGGTAAGGACTTGGCATCCTAGATAACCTTGTCTCCTTCTGTGTATATATATATATATATATATATTGAGCTATTCTTTTGCCTTTGAGATTGCTTGTTGTGGTCCAATTTTGGGACTTGTATTTTCATGTTAGACAACTCTATACTCGTGACTTCCAGGTTCTGGAAGGGATTCTATTGTATATAGATTTTGGTTTTCTTCCATTTCCTCTTATTTTTTATTGTTAGTGTTATTTTGTTGTGTACTTCAACCCATATACTCACTACTTGTCCTTTTGGGTATGAGTTGACTTACCTACTTGTGGGTTATAGTAGGTGCTATCACGACTCAAGAAATTGGGTCATTATAGAAAACCTCTAAAATAAATAAAATAATTTGTTGGGACAAGGCCCCAAACTAGCCATAAAAGAAGTCTGAAATATGGAGAGAAACAACTAAACTATGTCCTTGAATAAGGAGGACTCACCAACTACTAAACTATGAATGAATACTTTGAGCTTAAGAATGATCACTTGTATCTACATCGCATGAAAAATATAGCACATATGAGGTATGCAATAAGTACAATGAAGATACTGATTATTTAGGCAAAAAACTAAATAACAAAATGCATATTTTTCATATGTTTTGAGTGGAATCAGAGTGAACCTTTTAATTAAACGTAAATAAAAATTGAAGAACATAGTAGTGAAAGACCAAAAATATATATTCCTCAAACAAAAATTGTATATTTGAGATCATGATTTTTGAAATCATATTTTAGAGGATGCATATGTGAAAATTAAGTTATATGACATTATATCTATGACTATATAAGTGATCATATATGTTCGAACACATACCACACAAAGGCATAATCAAGTCATCAAGATTTTTGAATAACATAAAGTCCCCAAACTCAGAACTCATGAAACACATCCTCAAATGATAGGGATAGTGGAGGAATCCATTTGAAATCAGTCTTTACCACTTACAAAATCATTTCTTTCATTTTCAAGATGTTTCAAAAATCAACTAAAGCCCCTAAATCGGGAATCTCAATGTCAAATATAAATATAAGCCACACAGACCCTCACTCGGGCAATTACTCAAATATCACAGATTTTTAACACAATTAAAGGTATCACACAAGCCTCCACACAGACTAAGCATCACAAATAGGCATCACACGTACAACGCAAGAAGGCCAACACTTACCAACCTCTAAAACTCATACTACAAATCATTTCACAGTTGACTTCCTAAGAAAGATCACTTACTCATCTAAGTTTAAAATAGAAATACCTACCTCGAAGGCCAAAACTTCACTCGAGCAACTCTATCGGAGCACTCTCTCAACCACACGATCACCGAAAGGATTCTCGACTATCAATAATGGATAGAGTTCATCAAAAAGACCCCAATGATACTCATATTGATAGGATTAGAAATCAGGAATAAAATAGTTCAAAAATTACGTCGGAAAATGAAAGGCTACAATCAAATTTTTAGTTGAAAATCAAGTTGTACAAGTCAAGATGAGTTTGTGGTTGAAAAATCCATTAAAACAAGCAAGAATCAAGCTCTAAATCAAGAATTTACTGATTTTCTAACTTTGGGAGAAAGCCCCCAAAAATCCACATTGAATTCAAGATTTGAAAGAGTTTTTTGAAGATAAACTTGAAGGAATTGATAAAGAATAGATAAAGTCACTTACCGAAACGAATATCCTCAAGAAACCCCTATAAAATCTCCTCTCCTAAGCTCCCAAACGAGTGAAAAATGAGATGAATTCCCAAATATACAGTGTCAGGTCTGAAAATGAGGTCCACAAACGCGGGACAGGTGCCACAAACACGGCCCACTTGGCTGCCAAACATTCACGAATACAGGTACAATGTCACGATCGCGGAGCACTGTTCACCCACGAATGCGCCCCAACCCTCCGCGATCGCGGTGCCTCGGTCTCCCACCCTTTCTGAATGCGCTAGGGGACCCGCTAACCCGGTCCCGTTGCACTAGATATCAAAAAATAGGAAAAGCAAGGATCAAAGTCTCTGATCGGACCCTCAGAAATTATTCGGAGTCCGATAAAAATAAATTGGACATGCTACCCAACTAAATTCGACATTCCAGACTCAATGATTTCGTCGGATTTTCAAATGGAGGTCAAATGATGGAAATATCCTCCCGGACCACTCTTACAGCTTAAAACTCAACTTCTAGCCCAAACCTCAACCCAAGGACTCGACATTGCGGACGCGATAGAACTGGTGGAATTCCCATCCGACGCTCGGAACTCAATATGTAACACCTCGTGTCTGAAATAGACCAAATAGAAGACTCTATAGAACCAGCAGGTGCCACCGACGAAGGCCACCCACGGCCCGTGGGTGGGACCCCGGACCATAGGTGTGGTCCGTTGGTCGACCACCCAGAATTTTCAGAAAAAGTCCAGAACCACGCCAAGACCTACGGACCGTAGGTGGGACCATGGTCTGTGGTTCAGACCCCCATTTGGAAGCTCCCAGACGCCGATCGACGGACTGACAGGACGGACCGTCGGTCAAACCACAGTCCGTCGGTCAGGGTCCATAGGTCGGTAGTCAACTTTCAGCTTAGGGGTAGTTGGGTCTTTTCCTAATTATTTTATCCCTAAACTACATTTTTTGGTCAGTTTTAGCAAAATATTCTAGTCAGATATTACCCTAAATGACTATTCAGCAAAATTCACCAAGTTTAGAACGAAAAAGGAGAAAAGAGGCGATAGTTTTCTCAAGAACACGCAATAAGTTTTCTACAGTTCCAGCCCCGAAATCAAAAATATTTCTCCGTAAATTTTGTCACCAGGTACGTGAGATTTCACTAGTGGGTTCCTTTCATCCACTAGGTCTATAGAATTCAGTCAGATTCTTAATTCTCTATCTCATGTTTAGACGTAGGGTTTCTAGAACTTTAGAGAATTGTTGTGATTTATTTGTTATAGTATTCTTAATCAGATTTTCAAGTTTTCGTAACATTTATTCTTAGTTCCTTGCATGAAACTCAGAACCCTAGTTGTGTAGATTCTCTTAGTTCATGAATTACACTTGCTAGGTTAGATAAGCATATAAACATGCCCCAGCTTCCGAACGTTTCATTATCAGTACCTAAATGATGCATTCTCAGTTAGCAAGTCAGAATATTGAGTTATCCAGTATATTTCAGTTATGTTGTATTGTACACATTTCCAGTTTGGAGTAGGCTTATTACCAAGTTGGACTAGGGTTCAGCGTACCCTTATAGTCCCAGAACTACGTGCCCCCGTAGGTTTGTAAGTCCTCTTTGTGGGGACCAAATTAAGTGATCACGCCAGTCATGCCTTTATACCCCTGGCAAGGTATATTGGGTCCTTTCGATGGGGCGTATACATCAGACTCTACGTTTAGCTCACGTGGTTTTATGTCGGTCAATAGTAGCTCCCACAGTCAAATTTAGTGCATTTTGACCAAGTCTTCAGTTACACTTCTGTATTCAGTTTCAGCATGTTAGTTTCATGATTTGTACTTGGTCATTGCATTTAGCTCAGTTTTCAGTTATATTCAGCAGTTACATTTAGTTTAGATTATATCATTGTCCAGTATACTTTGTTCAGTTTATATATTTGTTCAGCTTATGTTTATTCATCTATATTATATATCCTGCATGCTCAGTACATTCCAAGTACTGACGCATACTCTGCGCTACATCCTTTCATGATGTAGGTTCAGGTACTCAGCATCCAGATCACGCATAGATCGGTTCCCGATCCGCACTTCAGTGGCTTCAGTGGTGAGTCCTCATACTTCAAGGGCAATAGACATGTTTTCAAATTTAGTCGTTCATTTCAGTTTTGCTAGAGTTAGTTGGGGCATGTTCCAGAAATTTTAGGCAGTAGAGGCTTTTTCAGACATAGTATTTGATTCAGCTTTAGCTTTTGAGTGATTTTTCAGTATCACTAAACTCTTAGTATGTTTTTATACCTCATATCAATATTGGGCATTCCCCATCTTTCAGTTATCTCATGTTTTAGCTTCCGCATAGTATTGTATTATTCAGTTATTCTGAGTATGCTTATGATTATGCCAGACACAGGGTTAGCTTGTGGTCACTCGTGATTCTAAGTCCTGTGTTACGTCAAGGGGGTAGCCTCGGGGCGTGACAAACTTGGTATCAGAGCATTAGATTTAAGAGTCCTAGGATGTCTGAAAATCCACACTAAGTAGAGTCTCTTTCATGGGTGTGAAGTGCACCACATCTAATGAGAGGGAGGCTACGAAGTGTTTTAGGAAAAACTTCACTTTCTTGTTATTCTTATCGTGCGTGGGTATGATCTTCTTTCTAATCCATCATTATGCATTTTAGATCATGCCTCCTCGTAGAGCTTACGTAAGGAATGCTAATGCACGTAATGCTAACACAGTTGCTCCAGTCCCAGACCATGAGGTTTCGAATGTAGAGTTTCAGAATGCTATCCAGCTCTTGGCTCAGAGTGTGGCTAACTAGAACAATCAGCATTCTCCAGTTTTGGCAAATGCTAATGTTGTATCAGCTGCAGCTAGGGTTCGAGATTTTATTCGGATGAATCCGTCAGAGTTTCTAGGGTCGCAGGTTGGTGAGGACCCACAGAATTTCATTGATGAGGTCAAGAAGATCTTTGGAGTGATGCAAGTAACTAGTGATGATAGGGTAGAGTTGGCATCCTACCAGCTTAAGGATGCGGCTTACATTTGGTTCACTCAGTGGAAAGAAAACAGGGGTACTGATACAGCCCGTATGACTTGGGAGTGTTTTACTGGAGATTTTCTTGACAGGTTCTTCCCGAGAGAGTTAAGGGAGGCTAAAGCCCAGGAGTTCATGAATTTGAGGCAAGGTACCATGTTAGTCCAAGAATACGGACTTAAGTTCACTCAACTCTCCAGGTATGCTCCACATATGGTTACCGATACAAGGGTACAGATGAGTAAGTTTTTGTTTGGGGTATCCAACTTAGTAAAGACAGAGTGCAGGAATGTTATGTTGTTAGAGGATATGAATATCTCTAGGCTCATGACTCATGCTCAGCAGGTTGAGGGAGATAAGCTTAGGGAAATGGATAAGGAAAACAAGAAGGCTAGAATAGGCAACTATGATTACTCTCAGCAGAAATCGGGTGGTGGAAATCGCTCACAGTTTCAGCAGAGGTCTACAGCCCAGCACCTTCATCAGCTAGTGCTCCATCCCCCAGGTTTCGACAGGATCAGAAAGGTAGGGCGTCAAGCTCTAAGTCTCAGGGGAGTGCTTCAGGTAGCAGGACTTTCCCAACTTGTCCAAAGTGTGGTAAGAACCATCCGGGCGAGTGTCTTGCAGACAAGGAAGGGTGTTTTGGGTTTGGTCAATCTGGCCATAGGTTGAGGGATTTCCCTTCTGCCAGGAAGGGGCAAGGAGGTAACAAGAATAGGGCTCAGTCTATAGCTCCAGCAGCACCAGCAGGTCGCCCAACTCAGCAGGGTGCTTCATCTGGTACAGGTGGCGGTCAGCGCAAGAACAGGTTATATGCTCTTCAGGCTCACCAGGATCAGGAAGATTCTCCTGATGTGGTCACTGGTACGTTGCGAGTCTTTCATTTAGATGTTTATGCATTGTTAGATCCAGGGGCTACTCTTTCTTTTTTAACTCCCTATATAGCAGTAAACTTCAGTGTCAGTCCAGAAACTCTTTCAGAACCCTTCTCAGTCTCTACTCCATTTGGTGACCCAGTTATAGCTAGACAGGTATACATAAATTGCCCTGTCATAGTCTCTCCGAAAGTCACCTCAGGAGATCTTGTAGAGTTAGAAATGGTAGATTTTGATATCATTCTAGGCATGGATTGGTTACATTCATGTTATGCCTCAGTCGATTGTAGAACTAGGATCGTTCGGTTTCAGTTTCCAAACGATCCAGTCTTAGAATGGAAGGGTAGTAGCTCAGTGCCTATGGGTCGATTCACTTCTTACCTTAAGGCCAGAAAGATGATTTTCAAGGGGTATATCTATCACCTTGTTCGGGTTAAGGATTCAAACTCTGAAACCCCAACTCTTGAGTCAGGTCCAGTAGTAAATGAGTTTCTAGAAGATCTTCCCAGAGTTCCTCCTGAAAGGGAAATCAACTTCAGAATAGATCTCCTTCCAGATACCCAGCCTATTTCAATTCCTCCTTATAGAATGGTTCCATCCGAGCTTAAGGAATTGAAAGAACAATTGAAAGACCTTATAGATAAGGGCTTCATCAGACCTAGTATCTCTCTATGGGGTGCTCCAGTGTTGTTCGTGAAAAAGAAAGATGGTTCTCTCAGGATGTGCATTGACTATCGGCAGTTGAACAAAGTGAAAATCAAGAATAAGTATCCCATCCCTAGGATTGATGACTTGTTTGACCAACTCCAGCGTGCTAGTTGTTTTCTCTAAGATAGACCTCAGATCCGACTATCATCAGCTCAAAATTAGAGATAGTGAGATTCCGAAGACAGCTTTTAGAACTCGGTATGGTCATTATGGATTTGTCGTTATGTCTTTTGGACAAAGAAATGCCCATGCAGCTTTCATGGACTTAATTAACAGGGTGTTCAAAGAGTATTTGAATTTATGTGTTATCGTCTTTATTGATGATATCCTCATTTATTCTCGTAATGAGGAGGAGCATGCGACTCATCTGAGAGTGGTTCTGCAAACTCTCAAAGATCGCTAGTTATTCGCTAAGTTCAGCAAATATGAATTTTGGTTACAGTCTATAGCTTTCCTTGGTCATGTGGTATCTAGCAAAGGAATCCTAGTGGATTCTCAGAAAATAGAGGCAGTGAAGCAATGGCCCAGACCCACCTCTCCAACAGATATCAAAAGTTTCTTGGGTCTGGCTGGTTATTACAGGAGATTAGTTGAAGGATTCTCATCCATAGCTTCCCCAATGACTAAGTTGACTCAGAAAAAGGTCAAATTTTAGTGGTCATATGAGTGTGAGAAGAGCTTCTCAAAACTGAAGACTAAGTTGACTACAACTCCGGTCTTGACTCTACCAGATGGTTCAGACGGTTATGTAATCTATTGTGATGCATCCAGGGTCGGCCTAGGTTGTGTATTGATGCAGCGAGTTAAGGTCATAGCTTATGCTTCTAGATAGCTTAAGGTTCATGAGAAGAACTACCCGACTCATGACCTCGAGCTTGCATCCGTAGTATTTGCCCTTAAGATTTGGAGACACTATTTGTATGGTGTTCATGTTGATGTATTCACAGATCATAAGAGCCTTCAGTATGTGTTCACCCAGAAAGAGTTGAATCTTCATCAGAGGAGATGGCTTGAATTCCTCAAAGACTATGATATGAATGTGCTTTATCATCCCGGTAAGGCCAATGTAGTAGCTGATGCTCTTAGCAGATTATCTATGGGTAGTGTAGCACATGTTGAGGAAGAAAGGAAAGAATTAGCAAAAGATGTTCACCGGCTTGCTCACTTAGGAGTTGGTCTTATGGACAGGGCAGATGGTGGAGTGATAGTTCAGAATAGATCTGAATCTTCATTGGCAACGGAGGTTAAGGAAAAACAAGATAGTGATCAGATATTGCTTCAGTTGAAAGGTGCAGTTCATCAGTAGAAAGTAGAGGTTTTCACCCAAGGGGGAGATGGTGTGCTTCGTTACCAGGGTTGCTTGTGTGTCCCTAATGTGGGTGAGTTGAGGCAGCAGATCCTTACAGAGGCTCATAACTCCAGGTATTCCATTCATCCAGGTGCCACTAAGATGTACTGTGACCTACGGGAAGTCTTTTGGTGGAATGGCATGAAGAGGGACATAGAAGATTTTGTGGCTAAGTGCCCTAATTGTCAACAGGTTAAGGTAGAACATCAGAAACCAGAAGGTATGACGCAGGAGATTAACATTCCTACATGGAAGTGGGAAGTGATAAACATGGACTTCATTACAGGTTTACCTTGTACTCGCAGACAGCATGATTCCATTTGGGTAATAGTAGACAGAGTTACTAAATCCGCTTACTTCTTGGTTGTCAAGACTACAGATTTGGCGGAGGATTACGCTAAACTCTACATTAATGAGGTAGTCATGTTGCATGGGGTTCCTTTGTCTATCATCTCACATAGAGGTCCACAGTTTACCTCTCATTTCTGGAAATCATTTCAGAAAGGTCTTGGTACTCAGGTAAATCTCAGCACAGCATTTCATCCACAGACGGATGGTCAGGCAGAGCGTACCATTCAGACCTTAGAGGACATGTTGAGAGCTTGCGTGATCGATTTCAAGGGCAGTTGGGACGATCACCTACCTCTCATAGAGTTCGCCTACAATAATAGCTATCATTCCATCATCCAGATGGCCCCTTATGAGGCATTATATGGGTGTAAGTGCAGATCTCCGATTGGTTGGTTTGAAGTAGAGGGAGCAGCATTGATTGGGCCAGATTCGGTTCATGAAGCTATGGGAAAATTTCAGCTCATCAGAGATAGACTTAAGACAGCTCAGAGTTTCCAGAAGTCCTATGCAGATGTGAGGAGAAGGGACTTAGAGTTTGAAATCGATGATTGGGTTTTCCTGAAAGTGTCACCTATGAAGGGGGTGATGAGATTTGGCAAGAAATGGAAGCTCAGTCCGAGATATGTAGGTCCTTACAGGATCCTGAAAAGGGTTTGTAATGTGGCATATGAGTTAGAGTTGCCAGCAGAACTAGCAGCAGTCCATCCAGTCTCTCACATTTCCTTGTTGAAGAAGTGTGTGGGTGATCCAGCATCTATAGTACCATTAGAGAGTGTGGCTGTGAAGGATAGTCTCACTTATGAAGAGGAGCCAGTTGAGATTCTTAACCGTCAGGTTCGTAGGTTGAGAAATAAAGAAGTCGCTTCAGTGAAGGTTTTGTGGAGGAGTCCGTCCATAGAGGGAGCTACTTGGGAAGCAAAAGCAGCCATGAAGGCCAAGTATCCTCACCTCTTTCCTTCCGATTCCGTTTCAGCTTTAGGTAATAGTTCCTCTCCAGTCTCTCAGTTTACTCTTGCGTAAATTCAGTCTTAGAATCATGTTCCTTCAGTTGTTCATGCATTTTCAGCGTATTTGCATGTTTTTGGAACTCAGTTTAGTCAGATATCAGTTTTTAGTACTTAGTGGTAGGGATTGCAGCTCCCTCCCTCCATACTCAGTTAGTTTAAACTTCATTCGAGGACGAATGTTCCCAAGGGGGAGATAATGTAACACCCTGTATCTGAAACAGACCAAATAGCAGACTCTTCAGAACCAGGTGCCACCGATGAAAGCCACCGACGGCCCGTGGGTGGGACCACGGACCGTAGGTGTGGTCCGTTGGTCGACCACCCAGAATTTTCAAAGTAAGTCCAGAACCACGCCAGGACCTACATACTGTAGGTGGGACCACGGTCCGTGGTCCAGGTCCGTGGTTCAGACCCCCAGTTGGCAGCTCCTAGACGCCGATCAACGGACTGACAGGACGGACCGTCGGTCAGACCACGGTCTGTCGGTCAGGGTCCGTGGGTCGGGAGTCAACTTTCAGCTTAGGGGTAGTTGGGTCTTTTCCTAATTATTGTATCCCTAAACTATGTCGTTTTGGTCAGCTTTAGCCTAATATTCTAGTCAGACATTACCTTAAACGACTATTCACCAAAATTCACCAAGCTTAGAACGAAAAAGGAGAAAAGAGGCGATAGTTTTCTCAAGAACACGTAGCAAGTTTTCTTCAGTTTCAGCCCCGAAATCAAAAGATTTCTCCGTATATTTCATCACCAGGTATGTGGGATTTCACTAGTGGGTTCCTTTCATCCACTAGGTCCCTAGAATTCAGTCAGATTCTTGATTCTCTATCTCTTGTTTAGACCTAGGATTTCTAGAACTTTAGAGAATTGTTGTGATTTAGCTGTTATAGTATTCTTAATCAGATTTCCAGGTTTTCGTAACATTGTTGCTTAGTTCCTTGCATGAAACTCAGAACCCTAGTTGTGTAGATTCTCTTAGTTCATGAATTACAATTGCTAGGTCAGATAAACATGCCCCAGCTTTCTGTTTCATTATCAGTACCTAAATGATACATTTTCAGTTAGCATGTCAGAATATTGAGTTATCCAGTATATTTCCGTTATGTTGTATTGTACACATTTTCAGTTGGGAGTAGGCTTATTACCGAGTTGGACTAGGTTCAATGTACCCTTATAGTCCCAGAACTACGAGCCCCCGTAGGTTTGTAAGTCTCCTTTGTGGGCACCAGATTTAGTGATCACGCCAGTCATGCCTTTATACCCCTGGCAACGTATATTGGGTCCTCTCGATGGGGCGTATACATCGGACTCCATGTTTAGCTCATGTGGTTTTATGTCGGTCAATAGTAGCTCCCACATTCAGATTTAGTGCATTTTGACCAAGTCTTCAGTTATACTTCTGTATTCAGTTTCAGCATGTTAGTTTCATGATTTGTACTTGGTCATTGCATTTAGCTCAGTTTTCAGTTATATTCAGCAGTTACATTCCGTTCAAATTATATCATTGTTCAATATGCTTTGTTCAGTTTATGTATTTGTTCAGGTATTCAACTATATTTTATATCTTGCATGCTCAGTACATTCCAAGTTCTGACGCATACTCTGTGCTACATCCTTTCATGATGTAGGTTCAGGTACTCAGCATCCAGATCACGCATAGATCGGTTCCCCATCCACACTTCAGCAGCTTCAATGGTGAGTCCTCATACTTCGAGGGCAATAGATATGTTTTCAGATTTAGTCGTTCATTTCAGTTTTCAGTTTTGCTAGAGTTAGCTGGGGCATGTCCCAGTAATTCTAGTCAGTAGAGGCTTTTTCAGACATAGTATTAGATTCAGCTTTAGCTTTTGAGTGATTGTTCAGTATCACTAAACTCTTAGTATGTTTTTATACCTCAGATCAGTATTAGGCATTCCCCATCTTTCAGTTATCTCATGTTTTAGCTTCCGCATAGTATTATATTATTCAGTTATTCTTAGTATGCTTATGATTATGCCAGACACATGGTTAGCTTGGGGTCACTCGTGATCCTAGGTCCCGTGTTACATCAAGGGGGTAGCCTCGGGGCGTGACACAATATGTTGACCAAAGTCAACCATATCATGAATTCTCAACTCAAGAGGGGTCAAATCACCAAAAACTTACCCGATCGTATCGGGGACCATACCAACCATTTTCGAAATACAAACTAAGCATGAAAACGCTAAGGGGAAGGGCAAAATGGTCATTTCACAATTAATAGCAAATTCACAAGAAATAGAACATTACATTGATGCTACATTTTAAAATGTGAGCAATCTTGAATAATAAAAATGGAGATAAGAGATATATAGAGGGAAGAATATGATTATTGTCTTATTCAAATGTTCTACCATTACATATAATACATCTATATATAGAAATAAATCAAGAAAAAGTTACATCACACAAACTTGAGGTTGTAATTGAATAAAAGAAAAAAATGAAACTTGACGATGTAGATTTAAATGAAAGTACTACATTGACACACTATTAGGTATTCCTTTGCCTGTGAGTCCTTGTTCACTTGTAGGGAAGAGCAATGTATATGGAACTTTAACAGGCCCTGACCTATTTTTCCATTTCTCATCACCATTCATCTGTATAATTTGATCCTCGATCTCACTTAACTTCTTCCCAAATCTCTCAAAAGCAGCAATGGGTTCTTGATCCTTTGTCCATTCGGATGAGTCCCGTTGTCCAAGGTACACCTCATCTGATGCATGCCTTGATAATATCTCTATGAGAGAAATTCCTAGTAATGTCTGCAGTTGAGGAGTGATTGTTTTCAAGTATGCCTTGTCAGGATTTGTCTTGAGTTCTTCATACTCAGGAGTTCCTGGCTCAGGCATGAATCTTCGACTTAATGTTGGGCGATTTGGGAGGTAACCTGCATAAGGGTATTGCCCAAAATTGACTGCTGCATGAAGTGCTGATGCTATCCAAATAATAATAGTGCAAGAATCTATTAGCTCTTGGCGAGTTTGCATTTTAGGCCACCAAGGTTCATCTTTTTTGTCACCATGTCCTTCTTCTCGAAGTTCCTTCCACCACACTTGGAGTTCATTATCTTTCAAAATTGATTCATCTGATTTATAATAGAAGTTGCAATATTTTGTTACCCAACTTTTTATTGCTGACCATATTTCTAAGCCGTCAACAGCGTATGGATAGTCTTGAATTAGCAAGCGAACACCATGTGGGGAACTTGAGTCCTCTACAGCCACTCCTCTAAAATCAAATGATATTATAGTTCATATTAGCAAAATCAAAATACCCGGAAATTAAACTTCATCAACAACCATATTTTTCTAGTAAAGTTCGTTCTTAATTATAATTTATACCTCTTAATAAGATCAGCTGGAAGTGCTTGTTCAGGAAAAACCCAACTTTTGTAAACTACAGCTGACATTTCCATCGCATATTTGGCAGGAAAAACTGTCATCTCAAGAACTCCACCAGCATTGATTAAGATCTGTCTTGCCAAAGCATTTATGTTCATTGTGTCACGAAAATGAGGATGTAAAAGCTTATGAATTGGGTGAAGCACACTTAATTGCCTGTTTGTTGCAATCACAAAAGGCTCAATAGCTGCGTGTGTATTCAACCTGAGAAAATGACCACACATATTATTTCAGTATGATTTGACAAAGTACTGAAGTTGTAATTGTGACTCATAATTCCTTTAGAGAAGTCTAAAAATAGAATTTTACCAGTGACTAATTAGCTGATGAACACCCGAGTCATTCACTGCAACATAAGCTTTAGCTAATTGCCATATCGAACCTTCAACACCTTGATCAGCTGGGGTATAAACTTTGCTAACAGCACCAAGTTCATCGCCATCTGGATGTGGCAAGCTTAGTTCAATTGCTACCGGCTTCATTGTTCCATCGTCTTGCAAGAATAGCAAAGTTCTTGAGGCGTAGAGTTTTGTGTTTGTCATGTTTATTCTCCTCACATATGGCATAAGGATGTCATGGTGGTTTAGTATATAAAGCCTGTTAGTCTTGATTGCCTGTAAATAACATTGCAATATATTTATTACTCAAGGCTTATGGATAAAATCTACACTTACTCGAAATGTTTAAACAAAATAATCTGAAAGATAGAGATAAATCAATTACATCATCGATAGTTAGTCCATCCAGTGTATTCTCTATATGCTCTTTGGTTATTGTACTGTTTTGGTTGCCATATACTTCAGGATCTAACTGGCTTTTTGGAGGGAATTCCTATAGATAAAAAAACCATAAGACAATATTTTATAAGCACGGAAAGAAAAGATGAATTAGAAACAAAGTTACTAACTCCTCTTTCCGAAACACAAGTCTGTGATATTTATGTGATCGCAATGAAGCCAACTTACTTGGAGTCTGCTGATTATGACAGGATTTACTCCGGCAAGCATTTCTCTTGCAAATTCTTCATCAGTCCTCCATGAACTTTTATCCTCTGAAACAAATATATTCCATAAATCACACGTAACAACAAACGTCTAGGATAATACAACAATGGTAATAGGTATACGTCTCAGTAAGTAATTATAAATACCTTGAATAACTTGAGGTGTTGGGAATTTGAATTTTCCTTCACCATCGGTTCGGATGATTTCTTTTAGAATCTCTAGAGGTATGCTATCAGTGAGGGCTTTAAGAAAAGGGCCTTGGGGCAATTTGATCCCTCCTTCATAAAGTTTCAGTACATCCTCAAAGCTGTCAAACTCATCAGGTGTGCTATCAAAGAGAGCTTGAAACTCGGGGATAAGGAACTGAACAATGGATTTCAAAGCATACGTCAGGAAGTCCGACAGCTTAATGTGTCCAAAACGCTCGTCTCTTGGTACATAGATGTCTAAACTCATAAGTAGTGGAATCCTACTTTCACTTGTAGGATCTGTTCAATATTAAAAACACGATATATGTCAGCCGAAGTTGCTTTCATCAAAATCAACATGCTAAATGATTCTGACGATGATAAATATAATATAACCTGCTTTTGTTGGCTTTCTGCCTGTTCTTCCTCTCCGAGGGTACGGGTACTCAGCAGATCCTCCGAGGATAGTCCTGGCATACTGTTTGCCTTTTTCTGGATCACCCAAGTCATTGTACAAAGCGTAGTCATAAACTCTGTCCCATTCCTCAAGCTTTCCATTTCCATCTCCTCTTAAGCTGACTAACTCTTTCTCTCTGTAATTGCGCAATGGTTCTGGTGTTTCACCCGGAAGATATGCCTGCATTAATAATCAAAGTTCATCTTTCTAAACAATTTATCTTTTAACTAATCATATGCTCAACTAAATCATATATGTAACGCTGTGTACCTGATTAGCAAAGAAAATGCGTTCTGATTTGTATTTTTTAGCAGGATAAACCCAAGAATTGCAGACAAAATGAACGTTGCCATGATTAGGAACATCTTCAAGGGTGAGTGACTTGAGATAAAACTCATTGAAGTGGAAATTATTGATAATAAATGCCCCTGGAACGCCAATATGCTCGTCCCAATCAAATGTAACGTCAAAGGCAGATTCACCTGCTACTAATGAGGTTCCTGTAGTGAGCCACTTCTCCAAGTATGCTGGATTGCTACGTTTCCCTTGTAAACTATTTCCTGCCAAATCGATCAGATTCACTAAATATTAAATTACTATCTATAGTTAGTTCTAAAGAAACTAAACTTTCCATTAATATGAATATCTCACAAGGTTAATCAACTAGATAGCTTTATGCTTTTGTTAATAAATTTAACATCATATACAATTAATCAGTTTAATTGTTTTAGAAAAAGGAAAGTAAATACAAACCAACCTTTAGCACCGACATACTATAACAAAAATAACTTTTAGTGACAATAAATATACACATTAACAAAGAGTATTAAAGTGTTTACCAGGATCAGCATGAACAGCGCTGATCAACTGCAAAGAGACCCTTTTCCCAAGGAACTCGAGTACTCCATCAAGAAGAGAGGCATTCACATCATTAAAGTCCAATACATTCTTCTTCATCAACACAATTGTTCCTTTCACCTTTTTTCCATTTTCACTTCTCCCAGATATTACATCCTCAATTTTTTCCAGTAACATGATTGATTATCTTCTTACCACAAAAACAGTACAATAATATAACTTTCGATCTCTAAGCTTTTCAAACAAATGAATAAATTAAACAATCCAGAAAGATGAGTTTTGTTATGTGAAGTTACAATGGGACGAGTCGGTATTTATAGCCGGCAGCTAGCATCTGCTTGCCAAAATATATTACTTTGTCTATTTCGTTCCAATTTACGTGGCACGATAAATTTCAAGACTTGATTGAGTTGTTTTTTCTTGACCAAATTTCTTTATAGGTATATTTCAAATATTTTCAGTTGATAATTAATATGATTTATACTACTTTTCAAAAATGTAAATTTTATTTCAAAAAATCTTAAAGTCTTCATATTCGAATTTACAATTAGTATTTAGATGTTTGAACGTGGAAATGCATAAATGTGGACAAAAGAAAATATATTAGAAAAAGATAAAAGAAAGCCCATATATAATTATGAAAGAATTAGACATGAATATTGTATTAAATTAAACATTGAAAGTAAGATTTTTGGCTAATTTTAACTGATCTTATCTTAAAAAAGTATATTTAATAGTATTTTGTTGAAGCAGCCCCTATTGGTCGTTTTGTGTCCCACAGACAATCAAGTGGACTGAAATCTATTAAACTTCCGCTCTTGAATTCGTCCTTTAGTTTAGCAGCCAGCTAGTAGGTAGATGACGCGGTTCAAAGGATTTGGTAAATATGTATTAGAATATGGATTTCCACATATATAGAAAATAAGAAAAAATGGTGCTATTAAACTTTGAAAAAAAAAAAATTATTTAGGTCATCCGTTAAAAGTTTGATTTATCTATGCCCGTTTGAAAAAATGTTCAGTCATGTCATTATTTGTTATCTGAAAATAGTTATGATTTTGCAAAACCATTTTTTACACTGGTCAATTCTGATTCAATTACTTCATTTATGCTATCGGTTAAAAGTTTGATTCACATATGTCATTTAGTTAACAAATAATGACATGAATGAACATTTTTTCAAACAAAATGACATAAATAAGCCAAATTTTTAATATATGGCATATATAAGCCTTTTTTTTCAAAGTTTGATAAAAATATTTGAGACTTTTCCTTATTAAAAAAAAGGAGCACAAAATTAATAAAAAAATGTTAAGTTTGACGTGTCACGTGTGGTGTTGGGATATGGATTTAGAATGATGATGTGTTTGGGATATTGAGTCTTACGTCAACTTGTGTTTGGTAATTAGAATACGTCAATTTGACTAACTTCCTAGTTATAATGATAAAATAATAGATTAAAATTTCTAATGATACGATCATTAGCTTGTTAGATTAAAGTAGGCTTACTTTTATCTTGTCAATTTTCCTTAGTCTTCTAAATGTACCAACTTTCACCTTCGTCTACTTTGATTGAATAAGTCAATCTTTTTAATCATCTTATCATATTGACGTACACTTTCAATTTGGTTACCAATAAAATGGCTCATGCACTCCAATTTTAATTTATTTATTTGAAATTTAAAAAAAAAACGTTGCACTAGACATTTATCCTTCAAGGACTATTCTTCTTTTCCTCTTTCTGTCGTCCAAAAACAAAAAAGAAAAATCCTACTTAGAAAATATAGTTGATAAAGATGGATAAATAAATTTTAACCACCCCTTAGTCATTTGATTGGTTACAAAGTTTGAAATAACATATCACACGATCAATAATTAGTATTGCATAAGTTATATTTGTCTCCAGTTGGATAACTTATTTCGGATAAAATAGTGAAAATGACGAAAGTATTCTCTCGAATCCTTTTTATACCTCACTTTTCACGTCATTTACACTTATGGAAGATACATGTTTTTATAAACAAACAACTTATTCTTAGAAATTAAGCAACACATATTAATTTTAATACAACAAACAAAACATTCACTAAGAAATAATACGGACAACTAATTTCAAAAAAGCTAATAATCTCAACATAACTAATTTCATTATACTTTGTCTTCAAACCGAACGACCCGAAGAAGTACTATTTTTATGTCTCAATCTTACAGGTTACAAGATACCGATATAGAAGAAAACACAAGGAGTCCTTCTTCTAGAGTCATTAAAATAAATAGTCAGAAATCAATATCCATGATAAATCTGAAAATGAACCACTCTAGATTGTAAAAGAACCTCTCCGGCCTTTACACAGTTAATTAGTTACAGATTATAGTTGTCACCAGCTAATAGGAAAGTTAGTGAAAGAATCAGTGTGTATAAATTTTTTGTATATATATTTGAGCTTGTACTCCTTCTAAGGTTAACACAGATCAATGAGAACTGCATTCTTCTCTCCCAATACTGTGACCTCTTCCATACTTTACCCTGCTGCAATCTGATACGTTATGGAGGTTGTCGAAATAATCATGGTATCAGAGCTAGTGTAGGTGATCTGAGGCTCTTATTCTCACTTCCACCTTCTTCTGCTTCTTTACACGATTACTTCGATTCATCACCAAGCGAGGGTGAATCGTCCTAGAGCAGTCAAGTTTTTTTTCTGTTTGTTCTCACTTCAGTCTGAACCTTCTGAAGCTCGAGATTTGCAAGCATGGAGAATGGAGATGAAGAAACTGGAAATGCAGGAGCTCCGATGCAAGCTCAATGTCACACTGTGGTATCAAGTGCAATTGTAAGTGATCAGCATCTTCCGTTATTTCTTCAGCCAAGCGACACACCAGGTAGTTCCCTGATCTCAATCAAGCTTACAGGACCTGAAAACTATGCTCTGTGGAGTAGCTCTATGCGAATTTGTGTGTTAGGTAAAAGTAAGTTGGAATTTTTTGATGGACGATACTGAAAGGATAGGTTTGAGTCCTCCCTACAAGATCTATGGGAGAAATGTAATGCTATTGTTCTCTCATGCATGGATTATGAACTCTGTTAGCACTGAATTATTAGGAGGAATGGTGTATGCTACTAGTGCTTACAAGGTGTGGACTGATCTCAGGGAAAATTTTGATAAAGTTAGTGGATCTAGAGTTCAGTTGTTGCATAAACAGATTGCTCCATTAACACGAGGCATTGCTTCTGTGTCAACCTACTTCTCGAAATTGAAAGAACTCTAGGCTGAGTTTGATGCTCTTATGCCTTGTCCGTGATGTGGATGTGTTGAGTACTCTAGAAAGTATGTTGAACACATTGAGTACCAAAGGCTTCTTCAATTCCTAATGGGATTAAACAAGTATTATACTCAATCCAGTAACCAAATGCTGATGATGGTCCTTGTACCCTCCATTAACAAGGCTTACTCTATGATTATCAAGACTTAGTACTCTATGATTATCTCTGAGGAAAGTAGGAGGCCACTCACTTCCTCCAATCATGTATCTGATATATGTGAAGATGCTGCATTATTTAGTCACAAAGGTGGAGGAAGTGGAGGAAATGGACAACCATACAGGCACAAAAGGAACACAAATATGCAGGGGCATGGTCAACGGAGATTTAGCGAGTATAACCATTATCTAATAGCTGGAACCATATCTGTGAAAGCTAATCTGGGGTCAAGGGTAAGGGTTAGTAAAGCACACACCCATACCCCGATAAAGTTGTGTGGTGAAATTTCCTATTTGAATGATCAATCACTTATGAGATACATAACTTACTGACTTTGCATGTTATACATTAGATAGGATTACTACTATAATGTTTATTGTTTTAAGGACTTATGGGGAATACGTATACCCTAGTTCCATCTTATAATGACTTAACAAAACATTAAATCATGTTTACGTGGTTACTTGTTATTCCACTAAATCAATATAGCTTTTGTGTTACAAAATCCCCCTTTTACGGAAGTAAACCGGCTAAAAGGACAATCAGCAGTTAATTAGTCTAAGTCTACACCTTATTCCTCGTGGAATCGACCCTAACCTCTATTAGGTTCTTTATTTGAACAACGATCGCTTATACTCCTTTAGAGAGGTGTAATTTGGGCATATCAATTTCTCAACTCATCAACATTCGAAACACATAATCGACCTTGGTAATAAAGAACACCAAGAAAGCCTCAATGACTTTTTCGGAAACCGATTTCTCAAATCAACCAATACCGGGTCAAGATCTTGCTTAGCTTTCACATCTAATACAAAAGATGATCCCGCCTATTTTGAACAATGATACTACCCTCATCTGAATCAACCAAGTGAACACCTAGCAGAGTTACAAACTAACTCTTTCTTACTATCTTCAACATGTGCCAGACTACTCATCGACAATCGACTAAGGGTGTCAGCCACCACATTGTCCTAGCCGGGTAATCGAGAACGCTCATATCATAGTCCTTCAAAAGTTCGAGCCATCTTAATTGTCGGAGATTTAGATCTTCAAATGGTCCAAAAAACATTCTTTGAAGACTTGAAATCAAGGAAAATTAAGGCTCAAACGGAAAAGAATTACATAAATAAAGTTAGAGTTGAGTAGGGAAGAGGGAAAGGAAGAAAACTACTTTTGAATCACTTGAAACGGGAAAGAAATGAGAATTTTTGCATAGAACTGAGCTTCACTTCAATGGGTTTCTTTCTTGAAGAAATGAAGGAGAAAAGGGATTTTAATCCTAGCAATGTTCACAAACGCGACCAGATGTTCGCTTAAGCAGACATATCTTTCACCGACAAATGGTCGCAAATGCGACCCCCACCTAAGAGGTGTCCATCGCAAACACGAACCCTTGGTCGCTTAAGCAGTCCCATCACTTTCGTGGCCAAATGTTCTCTTAAGCGGACATCACTTTAGCAGACAAATGGTCGCAAATGTGACCCCCACCTAAGAGGCGCCCGTCGCACACGTGAGCCCTTGGTCGCTTAAGAGGACATCGCTTTTGCGGCCAAGTGTTCGCAAATGCGATGACAGCAAAAGCCAAAATTCAGCAATTTGAGCATAAGCCTCCAAACTTCAAACGGACCCTCAAAATTCATTCGGCGTCCAAACGACACAAATCAAAAGTGTAAACTACTCCGAAACGATATTCAGGACTCAGCGGAATCGACAAAACAACAAACAGAGATTGTCTTGTCAAAATGATGACCAAAGTCAACACTTTACAAAGAAACAACAATAAAATGCTAAAAGCCAAAAACTCATCCTGATACCCCTCGGGAACCAAACCAAAGGTTGTTCTATGCCAAACTCAACATTTCAAAGCTAACTGCGCTGATGGAATTTCATTTCGAGTGCGTTTACCAAGAAAGTTGACCGAAGTCAAACTTTGGGAAAAACTCAAAAGCTAAAATGCCTAATCGCACCAACTCCAAACGAAAGCCTCAAAACCTTAACCAATCATCAAACTAGACCAAAATGACCTTCCTGGAGCTAATGGAACTGGTGAAATTCCCATCTGACATCAGAATCTCCGGATGTTACCTAAAGTCAACTCTTTCAAGCATTAAGCCTCCAAAACTGAAAAATTCGCACCAAACTCAACTGAGCACCCTGGGGAGCGTGCCACTCAACCAAGCATCACGCAAAAGCTCTAAGGAAGCTAGGGAAAGAGGCAAAACAGTCAAAGCAAGCAAAAACACAGAAATGACCTCGAAGGTCATTACATAAATAAATTAAGTAGAGTGTTAAGAAGTATTTTAAGTCATTTAACTTTAAGATTTTGGGATTCTCATTTTTAAAGACAGTATAGAAGATGGACTGGATAAGACATGATACTTTGATATCACTTCATTAGAGAGGATATGAGCAAAAGTTCACCTTGAGAAAACATTCATTTAGTAGATCCATAAAATAATAAATAGAAAAATAATCAGCATTAAATTAAAGGTTTGTTTAATTGTGTTTGTGTAGAATTAATGAAGATAAAATGAAAGTGATTCCGAGAAATAAGGTATGTTTAATTTGTGATAACCTTCCTTTGTTCTCCTAATTGAGCGGTGAATTTTATGGTGTTTAGTTAATCGCTCTTGCTCACCCTTTTTCCTCTTTAACATGCAAACATAAATTAATTAATCTCTTTCTCTGTTTGATTAATTAAGTAAAAAGTTTAAGGTGTTGGAGTAAATCTCTTGTTCAATATATAATGGAATGGCGTCCGTTTGATATGACGGTAATCTCTGCGGACGCCATTAAAAATGTCAATCTTTATTACCCTATGGATGTGTACGTAGAAGTTTCCATCTTTGGTTATGCCAAAAACAAGAAAAAGACATTTGTGGACAAAAAGGGTGGAACTAATCCAAAATGGAATTACCCCATGAAATTTACCTTGGATGAGCCTTCCCTTACTAAACCTGATCTTTCCCTCTTTTTTCGCGTTAGATCAAATCGTTTTTTTGGTGATAAGGATGTTGGCATTGTAACAATTCCAATCCAAGAACTATTTAAAGATTCCGGTTCCAACGATGATGGCTGTTCTGAGAGAGTTGTGGAATATCAAGTTTTCACAGCTGGGACAAGGAAACCTAAGGGTACATTAAAGTTTGCCTACAAGTTTGGAAAGAAATTTGCTCATACACAACAACATATCAATGGCTATCCTGCGTTACCGCCTGTAACTGGCTATCCACCAACTCATATGCCACCTGTTTGGTGTGGTACGTCATCCACGGCGTATCAATATTCCCATCCTGCTGCAGGTGGATACAATCATGATCAATATCAACAACCGCCTCCACCAGGATATGTATATGGATATGGATACGGATATAATCCCCCAATACAACAGCAGTACCAGCACCAGCACCAGCAGCAAGTACAACAACCAAAGGGTAATAATAAGGTTGGAGTGATGGGAGTAGGATTGGGTTTGGGTGCAGGGATAGTGGGTGGTGCTTTAGTTGGACATGCCATTTCACATTAATTAAACAACTCTCTCTAGATCTGTGCATTTTTTGCTTTCATTTGGTCTTACATTTTGTTTCATATGGATCAAATATATAATGGTGTTATATGTGTATATTTTGTTTTCCAATTTTTAGCAATTAATCTTAATTGTATCCAGAGGCGGAGCTAGGTGGGGTTCATGGGTTCTGACGAACCCAATAGTTTTTCCGTAGACCCTATATTTGTACTAGAAAATTAATTAAAAATATATGTATATTAATTTATGAACCCCTAATAAAATTAATTGACAATTATTAAAAAAAATTTAGAATCCCCAAACTCTTAAACCTGGCTTCGCCTCTGAATTTGTATCATTATATTTTTTTTTCTTGACTTGTTTCGACATTGTGTTTCTAGGATAAAAGAATTAGAGGAATAGAAAGGGTAAAAGATAAATTCCTTCGGAAGTCGGATGGAGAAACCAGAGGTGGAGCTACCGTAGTGTCAACGTATTCGGTTCGACATCCTTTGGTTGGAAAATTACATTATATATAGGTCAAATCTTACTTTATATTGGTGTATGTATATATATATATATATATATATATATATGTAAATTAATTTTTTTTAGATGTCATATGAACATGTAGGGTTATTCATGGTTATGGTTAAAACCCAAACCGAACCGCAATCCGAACCAAACCAATTTAAAAATCTGATATTTGGTGTGGTTTGGTTGGGTTTGATTTTAAATTTTGAAAATCGATACTATTTGGTTTGGTTTTGGTTTTACTAAAATAAAACCGCCAAAACAACCAAACCGAACCGACAAATTATATATAAAAATAAATATATTATTCATAAATAAAATATAAATATTTTGTTAAATTTTAATATATAACTTACATAAATCTCATAGTGTAAAGAGTAAATTACATTATATCCCTACTTTTTTTCTAATTACAATAATCCCTTAAAATTTGTACCTTCCGGATACATTAATTCTACTACAAGAAGAATCCTTCTGTTGCGCTAAAAAGGGAATAAAATATGAAAATCTAATTAAATCCCATAAATTACGCTTACGTTTCTTCTTACTCTTAATCATACAGAGGCAAATCCTAAACAGAATTAAGAAATTCAAAATTTCAAATTGCTCCCCCCCCCCCCGCTCAGCGAAGAAACCTTTCAGATTTGATTCAAAAACTTTTGTCAAAATTTTGGGTAAGCGAGGTGATTTATGAAGGATAAAAAAGTGATGGAATTGTTGTTGGACAAACGATTTCCTTTTGAATCTTCAAGTTCATCGAAGATCCTTTCAATTTTGATTCAAGATTGTCGAAAATTTTGAGATCCAAGATTCTTCTCCCAGTTCATCGAAGATCCTTTCAATTTTCTGAAAATTTTGAGATTCAAAATTCTTCTCCTAGTTCATTGAAGATCCTTTCAATTTTGATTCAAAATTATCAAAAATTTTGAGAAGATACATCATAAATATCTTTGCTACTTAGCATTTTACTATTTATGTATCTTGTTTAAATTGATAAGTATTGTATTTATACTAGATACATTAAATAAGTAAGTGTTGCCCATAAGATGTTAGATTTGAGATCGATACATTACCATGTGGTAGTTGCTATGTAATTGATACATTTAGTATAAATTCAAATTTACGTATCATATCTAAAAAATTAGTGCATGATATATTGCTATTTATGTATGTTGTTTAAATTAATAAGTATTGTATTTATACTACATTAAATAAGTAATTGTTGCCCATAAGATGCTAGATTTGAGATCGATACATTACCGTGTGGTAGTTGCTATGTAATTGATACATTTAGTATAAATTCGAATTTACGTATCATATCTAAAAAATTAGTGCATGATACATTACTATTTATGTATCTCGTTTAAATTGATAAGTATTGTATTGTTACGGGATACATTAAACATGTAATTGTTGTCCATAAGTTGTTTGCTTTGAGATCGATACATGTAGTATAAATTAGTATTTATGTATCATGCCCGTATAATTTGACGTAGCTAGGTATCATATATATATAAAAATATGAATATGATAAACAATGATTTAGTTATAAAATAGTACTGCACATACATAACAAACATCTGATACATAAAAAAAAAACAAAAAAAAAACCAATGAACGGTAATACGGAGAAACAGAAACACAACTTTCTTTTTTAAAAAAAAATAAACAAATTATTCGAAGAAAAAAGAAGAAGATATGCATCTACCTTATCACCGAAAATCCTAAAAGAGAATGAAAATTCGAAACTAAAAGAAGACACATAAATGATATAAGATCTCATGATCCATTTTTCAGTAAGTATTATGAGAAACTATTCATTAGTAAGAGAGAACACGTTAAAGAATAAGACTTTGTTGTTGAGTCCTTGCTGCGCCAGAGAAGAAAAAAGTACCGATTGAGTAGTATGAAATTGATTGATTGGAGAGAGAATCCATTTGAAAATCAAATTGATATGAAAATTGTAACTGATAAGCATGTGGAGTGAAATTAGGGAGAGATTAAAGGAGTTAAAAAAGGAGTGGGTAAATGTAGTTTTGGGTGGAGATGTTTATGTATCCGGAAGATTGGAGAATTGGGGAGAAATAAGGGATTTATGTAATATTTTAAAAAGGTAGGAAATAATGGAAAATAAGGAAAGAAAAGGTGTGTATATATGTAATTTATCCAATTTTAATTTACTTAAGTCTTAACTTTACCATTTTCTCAAAGCCCAACACTTAAATTTTAGCCCAACTACTAAAATCCTAAGACAAAGTCCATCAAAATCTATTACTATTATTACCTACTCTACGTCACATTAGATAGTCATATTTTTTTTTAATTGAATCACATTATTCGTGTAATAATAACTCTAGTATTGCTTAATTGAATCTATAACAACTTTCTTGTAGATTGTTCATGTATTAGGTGTTTATGTCTATCGAAATGCGTATACTCTCAACAAATTTAATCTATTACTTTCAAACCAAAAAAAACCAAAAAATCTGAACCAAACCAATCCAAACCGACAATTATTTTTTTCGTTTGATTTGATTTGGTTTTATAAATTTAAACACCGACTAAATTGGTTTGGTTTTGGTTTTAACCAATAACTGATCCAAACCGAACCATGAATACCCCTATGAACATCTGAAGAAAACAACTACATTTTATAATTTAGAACTATTTTTCTGTACATTAATTTTTATTTTATAAGGTACATAATAGATGATGTTTTTGTTGTTGGTTCTCATATTTGACTTCTCCATTAAATGTGTACATAAATCAAATATACTCCATCTGTCTTATTTTATGTGGCACTTTTCATTTTTCAAAAGTCAAAAAATTTAAGTTTGATAGAAAATTTACGCGTGGAATCTTCAATTATTTTGAAATGAAATTTACATATTTGTAAACTGCATAAAAAGTACTATAAGTCATAATAATTAACAATTCAAAATAATTAAAAGATATATAAAAAAATTACGTTCAAAGATAGACTTGTTTGAATCTCAAAAGTCAAAAAGTACCACATAAATTGGGACCGATGGAGTAGTTATTTGACTTTTCATTTCTTTTTTCATTGATAAACTTAAAATTAAACATGAAAAATATATTCAATCTGCAAAAGCATATATATATATGTGATCACATGTTTACCTTACACCCAACAAAGATATTGTTCATATCTTTGTAAACGATTTTCAATTTATTCAACCATACATAATTTATTCAAGGGTCAATATCAACATTGTGTTATAGGAATGGTATAAGAATGTGAAAAGTTATTGGGCAAAAAGCCAACATAAGGAAAAAAGAAACATAGAAATAATTAATGTAATAACTAACAGATCATAATGCTATAACTAAAGAATGTAAAAGGTGTGAATAAAATCTGCTATAATTAGTAATTATTTTCTTTCATTCTCTCTGCAATGACGGATGTCATCTCTGACCCCTCTAGCCTTCCTTTTGGTATGCTTCTTACTCGTATCTTTGAACACCAATTTGTGTGCCTCGGAGACTTCTCTCCTGTGTTTATCAAGCAGTGTTATAACTCTCGCGCCTTCCAAAGCATGGGTTTCATTCATTCTGGTTCCTCCTGGATTCTCAAGACTGACTCTGAAGACTTGGGTGCTAAGCATGAGAAGGTTAAACAATCATCCTCAACCTCTGTTTTGTCTGTCAAACTCAACGCTGCCCTGGAGAATCTTACTGAAATGCATGCCAAGCTGGATGCTATGTCCATCATTGTAACTCAGGTAAATGATGTCTTGACCAAGCTGATTTCCATGGGCGAACAAGTTGACTCTTTGAAGGACCTCTTGCTTGTTGCTCACTTCAAAATGGACAATGTGAAGGATGTCTCTAAAGAAACAGGTGCTAATGTGGCCCGGGTACGCTTGAGACTAGATCAAATCGTGAAGGAAGCCATCAAGATTGCTACCAAGGTTCAAGACGGATCAAAGGCTATCTACACCTCTCTATCCTCCAGATTTGAGGAGATGTCCACTGTTATAGTCAACACTCTGACCTATTTCCTGCGTCCTCGTTGATCCTCTGTTGCTCCTGTTTTATTGTGCTACTGTGATGTTTAATGGGCTGTGTTGCTCATTTTAAGACTTTATGGTTCTACTGTTGTTTTTGCTAAACTCTATGTTCTTTCCTTTTTGTTGAAGCCAAAGGGGGAGAATATTATCTCTTATCTGATGATTGCTTCGTATTATCTCTTATCTGATGTTTTCTCTTCTATATCTGTTAATTGCTTGCTTATGTTCTATATGCCTTTTTTGTTATACTATATCTCTCTGATATTATGCAAGTAAGCTGGCTCAAGCATTCCAAGGCGAAAACACTTCAGTTCCACAAGGCAACTACTCCTTACCACATTCAGAGGGAGCAAGCTAGAAACTCAGGTCCACAAGTCGACTACTCCTCACTACATTCAGGGGGAGCAAACTAAACATCAACTTCATGAGTCGACTACACAGACAAGGAAGTATTACTACTATATATTGTCATCATCAAAAAGGGCGAGATTGTTAGTGTAAAGTTTTAATGATAATCAACTTAATCCTTTCAGAACAAACTAGTCATCAAAAAAGAAAGAATCCAATACGAAAATAGAAGATGAAGATTCTCACAGTAAGATTGAAGATCATCAATCAAAAATTAAAGATCATCAATCAAGGAGGCTGAAGTTCAAAATGCATAAATTAAGGAAGATCTCAAATCAAGAAAGATCATAAATCAAGGAAGAGCCCAAAACAGCTGCCCTTCAATCAGGGAAGCTGTAAGATCACGAGAAGATCTCCAACGGCTACATTTAATCAAATAAGTTGCAAGAGTGAATAAAACAAGAAAGGAAAGGATCTCCAACGATTATATTCAACAAGAAAGCTGCAAAAACTGAAGAATTAGAGACACAAGGAAAAGATCTCAACGGCTATATACAAGTAAATTAAGGCTGAATCAAAGGAAAATGAAGATTAGCCTTAATCTTTATTCTTGGAAAATAAGGATATCTTGCCTTCTTTTCCAAGGATCAAACCTCTTGGGTTGCCATCTCTTCACAAGAAAGATTTAAGTCTCGACTCTATAAAAAGGCCTCATGCTGCAAGTGGAAAAATTGTACAACGATTCTGAATCATCTCACTACTCCCTCCTCTACTTTTAATAAGTATTGTATTACCTAGTTCTACTGTGTAAACAAAAAGGAGAGAAGAGAGAAATATTGTTGGTAAGGCTTTGTATCAAAACAAAAGAGCAAAAAGAAATTGAGTGTCAACTGTGAAACCACACTCAAACTTTGTACTCACATCAAAGGTTACAAAAGTTAGAAGAGAACACCCTTGCAACCCAATGGGACTAGACGTAAGATTCAAATTGGATCCCAACCAATATAAAACATTGGTGTCAAGTTTACTTTCCGCATTTACAGTTTTATTCATATTGATCTGATAACAGTAGTCGACTGAGGTATCTCTCAAGTCAACTACGTACAAAAGAAAAACAAAAAAAACAGCAATTCACCCCCCTCTTGCACTTTCAATCTTTATATTACTATTCGCTAGGTTATGAACCCGTAGAAAAGAACTACAAAGTTTTGATGCAAGTTCATAATTCAAGTGGGCATGTACGGAATTTTATTTTCACCTTAAGCATCGATAAATCATGGAGAAAAAATAAAGATATCATTAATTTTTCCCATGTTTTAGTATGAAAAGTTTCTCTATTAAAGGATTTATCTATATGATAGATTACTCGAAGAATTCAATAGTTGCATTTGATTTAAGAACTGAAAAATTCAGAGTTATTGGATTGGGTAATGATATATGTGACAAGATATTTAATTATGATTTGATAGAAATGAGGGGTAAAATAGCATTGTTGGACTGTTGTGGAAGTTTCACCGGTTGAAATGATTTATGGATTTTAGAAAATTTTGAAAAAGAAGAATGAAAGAGTCATGGCATTCACATTCCTTCGCAGTGGAAAGATGTGGAAGATATATCAAAACCAAAATATGGACCTCCTCAAGGATTCTACGATTCTCGTAATGGCGAAATTATATTTATTGCGGTGAAAAATAATATTTTATTTTGTTACTTTAATGATGTTGAGAAAAGTAGTTGGAGATATTTGGAAATTCACGGAGCTCCAATAGAGGATGGAATTAATGGCATTAATATTTACGTAGAAAGCCTCTACTTATGCTAAAATAATAAATAAATATATTTCAACTTGTTACTAAGTTTGGACTTGTGATCTTATTTTTTTCCTTTGATTTGCTTGTTATTTAATTCTATCCCAGTTAAATACATTGTTTTTTTTCTTTTCTTTTGTGTCGCTCCAAATGAATATTATTGCTCTCTATAATATTATTAGGCTTTATGTATGTCAAAGCATATGTTTTTTTAAATTTGTTTATAAAGTATGTGTTATCAAATAATAAAAAGTTAGTAAAAAACTCTTCTAGAATGGTAATATTTTATCTTTTTCTTTTTGTCTAATAATTAAGAATTTCAAATTTAAATTGAATAAAATATTTAATGTGACATGAAATGTCAACTAGGAGAGAAGATATCTTTTGTAATATTCAGTATATTTTGAAAATAGTAATAATAATAATAATAATACTAATAATAATAATAATAATAAGAAGAAGAAGAAGAAGAACAACAACAACAACAGCTAGCTGAGTGATTTTACAATTTTAAAAAAATATAAAAAAATAAATTGATAATTTCATAAACATAAATAATCATTCAAGGAATTAACTCAAAGACTCTCCGAATGAAAAGGCATTACTCATTTCCTCTTAGAGATAGAGAATTAATTGGTTATCTTGCAAATATTAATTACTTGTTGTAAAACTTAAGAACAAAAAAATAATTTAAAGATGAAAACAAGAAGAAGAGGAACAATATAAGATAACTTTGTTTCTTTCAAGTGTTCACCAAATCTTCAAGTGTATACAACATAAACCCTTATACCTCTATTTATAGTATAACATAAAGGCATACAAAAGGTTGGTCATAAACATGACATTAATCATGAATATAATGGAGGGGGTTATGGACATGTAATGTTGCAAGAATAATGTTTATGGAGGTTATGGTTATCTTCATAATGGAAGAAAGTTATGGAGATAATAGGTGAGAGTAACTTCTTGGTGTAGTGGACATCCACACTATAATATTTTATAACACTCCCCTTTGGATGTCCATAGATAATATGTCTCGTTAAAACCTTACTAGGAAAAAACCCTGTGGGAAAAAAATCACAGTGAAGGAAAAAGAGTACACAAATCTTTTAATACGCTTTGAATGTTGCCTCGTTAAAAACCTTACCAGGAAAACCCAATCGAAATAAAATCATGGTTAAGGAAAAGAGTACAACGCTTATTTTTCTCTCCCTAATAAAACTTTACTTGATATATCAGAGACGATGCATTCCAATCTTATATCACAACTTCTCAAATATTGATGTTGACAATCCTTAGTGAATAAGTTTACAAGATTATAACTTTAATGTATCTTTGAACGTCTATCTCACCATTTTGTTAAAGATCATGTGTGAAAAAGACTTTTGGTGAAATATACTTTGTCCGATCTCCTTTGATTGTATTCTCCCTTCAATTGAGCTATATATCATTTTCGTATATGGTGGCTGGAATATCCTTTTCAAAAGAAAATCACATATTTTCTGAATATGATTGATCATGATTCCAACCAAACACACTTCCGACTTACTTCATTAAGCAATATTATTTCTGTATGATTTGAAGAACTGGTTACTAATGTTTGATTATTTGAATGCCAAGATATTGTTGTGCCTCCATATGTAAATAAATAGTCCATTTGCGATCGAGCTTTATGCGGATCAAATAAATATTTTGCATTTACATAATCAAATCATTTCTGACTCGGAGATTGATCATTTCAATTTTATTGAAGCTCGTCTTTTCTTCTCAAAGAAAATCACATATCTTCTATATGTTGAGTCACTTGCTTTGTTAGTTTCTTGTCATAACTTGAATGATAATATGACAATCCTTCACATAACTTTCGTTATGTATATCAAATAATCTTCTAGCATTTGAATAACCAGCAATCTATAAGTGCACCAATTGTACTAATACATGACATTTTAAATCATTTTCATGATATCAAAAAGAGTCTTTCTCTGTGTTAAGCAGTCTCAAAACCATAGGGTACTCAATGGAATTGCTTTAAGACCTTTAAATCCTTCAAGGATTTTCATAAAACATCCATCGTCTAGTTAGACATAATAATCATTCATTATACATATTCAAGTATTTCATCTATTGCCAGACTGAAACAAGTCTCATTTCATCCACCACTGGAGAATATATCTCCATTTAATAATGTCAGGATTTTTGTGAAAACTCTTTATTCCCCGAGGCACAAACCGTACTTTATATCTTACGGTTATACTTTCGCACAATGATTCATTTATACCCCACTGACATATATTTTGATCTCTATGAACTATAAGTTCAAAAACATTACTTTTCTAAGTGAAATAAAATATACTTAAATAGTGCATTTTATTTGGCCAATCATTTATCTGTCCACACTATATGACAAATTTGAATTTAAGATCCTCGTAATAATTTATAGCATTGAGTGCTACTTCATATCAAAGATACCGTCGATGGTCATGTTGATTCGATTCCAATACGACATAACTTATTGAGATCTCTTCATTTTTCATCATTTTCAGGTACCTGGCCTTTGCCAAGGTTTTATGAAGTGTTATGTCATAGTGCTCTTTCAAAGCACTTACCTCATTATCATGACCATTTTGATAATTTGCTCCTCTCCTTCCTCAAGGAGTTTTACGTTTGGAATCGATTGGTCTATCACGCTTCTGGTGTACCATAGACTCTGTCCTTCAAGGACTATTTATTGGAGCATTTGCAGCTTAATTAAAATATTGGGTCAGCAAATACATCTGGCAAATTATTTGCAACATTTTGCAAATGAATTATCTCTTGAACTTCAAGTTCACATTATTTTAACGAGGATCTAGATAATTCACCTCACACATAATTTTCAGCTGCTAAACATATCTCCACCTAATGTTAGAAAATCTAACATTTACCCCCAACCTCATTTGGGGATCCATCTTTGTTCGTGGTAGAGCAATAAAATCATATGTGCACACATCAATTTTTTAGATGAAAATTATTTGGTTCCTGACCCTGAACCAATTGTGATGGGAGAACCTTGTTGGCTTGATGCATACATGTTAAATAAACTCATCTCATACCAAATTTTATTTGAGAGATTTGTTCTCATAATCAATGGTGTAGCTATAATTGGAGGCAAATAATTTCTACTAAATCAACCATTATTATCAATATAATTTTATAGTTTGGAACTGTGCTCTTAATTTAACAATTTGAGCTAACAACCTTACAAAAACTAATTTGTAAGTTGATACAAATGCACATGTGACCATACTATAGATGCATCTATTAAATCATAATAGTAAGCGGTCCATATGGCAGGTGAACGGGCCCATATTCACCTTTTTATATGTTCCAAATAATTTCAGGGGATACAATCCCAACCTTAGCTGGTAAAATGATCATTTTATCATGAGAAAAAGCAACACATGAGAATTCTTGAAGAATCTTTTATTTCTTCAACATATAACCACATGAATTCTCATTTTTTTTGCATCATATTTGAACCGAAATGGTCAACCGGTTATGCCAACTAATATTTATTCTAGTAAACTTCTAGTTTACTTTTGCATGTGATTCCATCATCATGCCTATATTTGTATATAATAAACAAGAGAAAGGCGGGTAACCTTTTATGTAAATATTCATAACCCGCTTTGATTGTAGTAATCTGAAGATATTTAATCTTTCAATAATTTACAGTCTCAATATAATAATTTTTTTCAATTTCTCTGAAACTTAAAAAGTTTCTTTTGAGACTTACTACAACCTCAATATTATGAACTATTTTCATTTTCTGGATAGTAACAAATAGTCCTTCCGAAACTTTCAATTAATTTTATGTACTGCCACAAATTTCACAACAGCGTTCTTATGGTGACCATCTCCTTCAAGGAGAAAATTATTATTATTGTCATGGTTAAAATTATTACTGCAAGACTTATTTCTTGACAACCAATTACAAATTTGTGTTGCCACACAATAATACTTATTTTGGTCATGACCACAACTTTTATGGGAAAGAATTTTTTTTTTTCCTGTAATAGTTCATGATAGAACATATCACAATATTTGTGATGTACTCAAAGTATATGACCAAATAATCATTTATGTCAAAATATTTCTTTTCAATCTCTCAAACCTCCCGTAGAGGTGAGATGTGACATTTATCCAACAACATGTTTTTATCCATACGAACACATTTCACATTTTCTTCAAGAAATGGACCATAACCATTTGTACATGCTTCATAAGTTTTTATTCGTCATACTTTGACATTATCAAATTTATTTGACCCACCTCAACATCACTTTAAAAGTACTAAATGTACTACCACTTTGTATTTCTTTATTTTGATGAAAGATTTACAAAACTTTTCAAATTGGGTTGCATCAACTACAATGTGCCCAATATCTTTTCATACCACTTTGATGAATAAAAATTACCTTCACATTTGAAGGACCATCTTAAGAAACAATGTGCCCAATAACCTTTCATACCACTTTGATGGATAAAATTACCTTCACATTTGAAGGACCATCTTAAGAACCCATAATGTTCTTCCTTTTAATTACAACAATGATGATCATTAACATTTTACCATACTCATATTCATACATTCAACCACTTGTCATTTTTCAGACATGTTATGCACTGCTACCACATTCACATAAGATAATGGAGCAAATTAATTGGGCAAATTTCATGACTTTCAGTCAAAAGTATACAACTTTATGTTAATCATCATCATATCATCACTATGGTGCATTAGGACTTAAACCAAATGTCTTACCCATATAAAGACACCTTTGGTCATAAATCAACGGGACTTGAACCCAACTTCTTATTATCATGGTGCACCGAGACTTTACTTGATGTCTTACCCACTTGGTGCGGTGAAACTTGAATTCACCGTCTTACCCTCAATCAATGTCTTAATAAACCAAATGCATTACCAAAAAATAAATGTTGAATACCATAAATATAATCTGAATTTGACTTAAAATTGAATAAAAGTAAACAAAATTAATTAATTAGAACAACATGTTGGAACCATATAAAAGTCTCAAGTTAAAATAAATTAAAATATTTTAATCCCTCCTCAATATTGTTATGAAGATTATCATAATTTACTAACAATTTTAAAATAACCACAAAACAAGCTTTGTTAGTACAAATAATATATAGGATATGAAGTATACCTTGCAACCGAAGAATTACTAGGATAATTCATAAAAATCAAGAAATACCTACCATTGATTCTTGGCGGAGAATGAGCAACTCGTGTTGATAACGTGTTGTAAAACTTAAGAACAAAAGAACAATATAAAGATGAAGACAAGAAGAAGAGGAACAATATAAGATAACTTTTTTTCTTTCAAATGTTCACCAAATCTTCAAGTGTATACAATATGAACCCTTATTATACCTCTATTTATAGTGTAACATAGAGGCATACAAAAGGTTGGTCATAAACATGACATTAATCATGAATATAATGGAGGGGGTTATGAAGATGTAATGTTGCAAGAATAATGGTTATAAAGGTGGAGGTTATGGTTATCTTCATAATAGAGGAAAGTTATGGAGATAATGGGTGAGAGTAACTTCTTGGTGTAGTGGACATCCACACTATAATATTTTATAACATTACTCCTATTACACTAGAAATATTCTCATATTTTGTATTTAGAAAATCAATTTAATTTAAATAAAAATATATATCTTAAAATATTAATCAAATTTAATATAATTTAATCCTCAAAACACAAAAGAAAAAAACTGAGGGGCCATACTTAGTAAGCCTTTGATCATATAAATTAATTTTTTTTTTTACTTTATCTCTTCCGTCACTGCAAAGAATTATGGGGTGAATTCTAGATGAAAGCGAGGTGAAATTAATAAAATTACAGACATGACTATATATTTATTAGTCTATTATTCACAACTCAATTAAGAAAAAATCTCTTGGATTATAATGTAATGTTTGAAATATGAAAGTCCAGACTTGAGAGTCTCCAAATGGAAAAAAAAATTACTCAGGTACTTAGAGTCTGTTAGAATATTCAATTTCAGTACAAGAAAAAAAATACGACTTCCTTGCTGAAACAAATTCCCAACTCAGATAACTCTGTACAACCCTCTAAATTAATGTTCACTAGGTTATGAACCGTTAGAAAAAAAAAGTATAAAAATTGATGATAGTTAAGATGTCAAGTGGGCCCACAATAAGTTGAATTTTCACTTTAAGCATAGATAACGAATCATGAAAAATAATTAAAAGCATCGTTGATTTTTTACATGTCTTAGTAGGAAAGATTTCTCAATACAAGGAGTTATTTAGCTACATGTTAGATTACTCGAAGAAATTATTATTTTCATTTGATTTTAGAGCTGAAAATTTTAAAATTATCGAATTGAATAATGATATATATGATAATATATTTGACTACAATTTGATAGAAATGAAGAACAAATTAGCATTGTTAGATTTGTTATGAATATTACTATGATCAAAATGATTTGCGTAGTGGAAAGATATATTTGAAATCAAAGTTTGGACTTAATTTTAATGTAGAAAGCCTCTACTTATGCCTAAAAAAAATTACATTAGTTGTCACAAATTAAACTTTGGACTTGTGACCTTTTTGTTTTAAAAAAATGATTTGCTTGTTATTTAATTCTATAAAGTTAATAACACTGTTTTTGTCTCTTTTTGTTTTTCGAGTCACTTCAAATGAATCAAATATTATTTTTCCTTTTTTTATTTTATTTTATATATTAGGCTTTATGCATGTCAATGTATATGTTCTCAAATAATTAAACAAAAAAAGTTCATTAAAGAATTCTTCTCAAAAGGTAATATTTTCTATTCTTTCTATTTTCAAATTTGAATTGAATATGGTGTTTAATGTGACATGGCATGTCAACTAAAAGAGAATCATTTTCTTTTTGTTTATTATATTTTGAGGAAGAAAAAAATAATTTAGTGATTTTATAGTTATAAAAAATTAAATATGATTTTAATTAATAGACAATTTTCAAAATATAAATGACTATTTAGGAAATTAACTCAATCATTACATTACTGGTCTATAAATAGAAAAAAACATTATTCATTTGCTCTTATAGATAAATATATAATTTGTATAGTTTTGAATATATAAATTTAATTATTTTTTTATTTTTATTAGTTTATCTTATAATTCTTTTTAGTCTGTTTCATAAAGAATGTCTTTATCTTTTTCGGCAAATGATCTTTAATTTGACTTTTTCATATGGTATATTAATTAAAATACATATCTTTAATTTATGGCTATATACATGATTTAATTTTTTATTTTCTTTATTGAAATTCCTATTAAGTCAAAGTTAAAAAAGGAAAAAAGTTATTTTGAATCAGATCAACTTAATATAAATTTAATCCAATGCAAATGTTTTAAAGCAAGTAGATAATAAAGTCAAATAAAACATTTAATAAAAAAAAATTTAGCCTCCTTATAAAAGCTTGCAAAGACTTTGTGTAGTGGAAAGATATATTTGAAATCAAAGTTTGGACTTAAATTTTAATGTAGAAAGCCCCTACTTATGCTAAAAAAAAAATACATTACTTGTCACAAATTAAAATTTGAACTTGTGGCCTTTTTTCTTTTTTCTTTTTAAAAAAAAAATGATTTGCTTGTTATTTAATACTATAAAGTTAATAACACTGTTTTTGTCTCTTTTTATTTTAGTCTTCAAATGAATCAAATATTTCTTTTATATTAGGCTTTATGCATGTCAATGTATATGTTCTCAAATAATATTTTAAAAAATCATAAAAGAATTCTTCTCAAAAGGATATATTTTCTATTTTCTCTTTTCAAATTTAAATTGAATATAGTGATATGGCATGTCAACTAAAAGAGAATCTTTTTTTTTTAAGTTTATTTTGAGGAAGAAAAATAATTGAGTAATTTTATAATTTTAAAAAATCAAATATAATTTTAATTAATAGACAATTTTCAAAATATAAATGACTATTTAGGAAATTAACTCAATCATAACAATACCTGTCTATAATGTTTGATATATGTGAGCTGGCTAATCTTTGTAGAGAGGCAAGACTCAAGAGAGTACACAAATAGAAAAAACATTATTCATTTGCTCTTATTGATAAATAATTAATTAGTATAGTTTTGAATATATCAATTCAATAATTTTTTAATTTTAATTAGTTTATCTTATAATCCTTTTTAGTCTATTTCATAAAGAATATTTTTTTCTTTTTCGACAAGTGATCTTTAATTTGGATTTTTTGATATGATATATTAACTAAAATTATATTTTAGTAAATTATACATATTTTTAATTTATCACCATATATATACATAATTCAAAAATCTTATTTACTTTATTAAATTTCCTATTAAGTCAAGTTAAAAAAATAAAAAGTTATTTTGGATCAGATCAACTTAATATAAATTTAATCCAATGCAAATGTTTTAATACAAGTAGATAATAAAGTCAAATAAAATATTTCATGAGGAAAAATTTAGCCTACTTATAAAAGCTTGCAAAGATTTTAGTTTGACTCATTCAGTCTTTAGCCTCCACTTAGGATACAAATATGATACCTATGAGAAGAATTCCTACTCTTCCTCAAGAACTAATTGTTGAAATATTCTTATGGCTTCCTGTTATGTCATTGATGCGTTTTAGGTGTGTTTCTAAATTTTTTGATGCCCTTGTGCTGGATTCAGATTTTACTCATGTCCATCACCTACGCTCTATGACTCGCGACGGTGGAACAAGATTCCTTATGGGGAAAGCTGAAGATCTATACGCTGTAGATCTAAATGAAGATGGAAATACATCTAGATGGAATTTTGATCGTCACGATCAATATTTCAATGGACCGTGTGTTAATGGCTCATACTGCATTTGGAAGTACGATAAGGAGCCTGTTAGAATTTTCAATTCCAGTACAAGAAAAATGGTTGTACTTCCCTATCAGAGAAAAAATTCTCACTCGATTAAATCTTTATATTACTATTCACTAGGTTATGAATCTGTAGAAAAAAAGTACAAAGTTTTGATGCAAGTTCAAAATTCAAGTGGGCATGCACGGAATTTTATTTTCACCTTAAGCATAGACAAATCATGGAGAAAAATTAAAGATATCATTAATTTTTTCCCATGTTTTAGTATGAAAACTTGCTCTATTAAAGGATTTATCTATATGATGGACTATTCGAAGAATTCGGTAGTTGCATTTGATTTAAGAGCTGAAAAATTCAGAGTTATTGAATTTGGTCATGATATATGTAAAAATTTATTTGATTATGATTTGATAGAAGTGAAGGGCAAAATAGCATTGCTGTGTTGGGGAAGTTTCACTGGTCGAAATGATTTATGGATTTTAGAAAATTCTGAAAAAGAAGAATGGAAGAGTCATGGCATTCTTATTCCTTCACAATGGAAAGATGTGGAGGATATATTAAAACCAAAATATGGTCCTCCTCAAGGATTCTGCGATTCTCATGATGGCGAGATTATATTTATTGAAGTGAAAAATAATATTTTATTTTGTTACTTTTATGATGTTGAAAAAATTAGCTGGAGATGTTTGGAAATTCACGAAGCTACAATAAAGGATGGAATTAATGGCATTAATATTTACGTAGAAAGCCTCTACTTATGCTAAAATAATAAATAAAAAATTTCAACTTATTACTAAGTTTGGACTTGTGATCTTATATTTTTTTTCCTTTGATTTGCTTGTTATTTAAAAGATATTTTTTTTCTTTTCTTTTCCAAATGAATATTATTGCTCTCTATATTATAATATTATTAGGCTTTATGTATGTCAAAGCATATGTTTTTTTAAATTTGTTTACAAAGTATGTGTTATCAAATAATAAAAAGTTGATAAAAAAATTCTTCTAGAATGGTAATATTTTATCTTTTTCTTTGTTTTTCCTAATAATTAAGAATTTCAAATTTGAATTGAATAAAATATTTAATGTGACATGAAATGTCAATCAGGAGAGAAGAATTTTTTTGTAATATTTAATATATTTTGAATATAATAATAATAATAATAGTTGAATGATTTTAAAATTCTAGAAAAATATAAAACAAAATGATTGACAAATTCATAAAAATAAATAACCATTCAAGAAATTAACTCAAAGACACTCCGAATAAAAAAGCATTACTCATTTACTCTTAGAGATAGGGCATTAATTTGTTATCTTGCAAATTATAATTACTCTTATTACGCTAGAAATATTCTCATATTTTTTATTTAGAAAATCAATTTAATTTAAATAAAAATATATATCTTAAAATATTAATCAAAATTAATATAATTTAATCCTCAAAACACAAAAGAAAAAAAATGAGGGGCCATACTTAGTAAGCCTTTGATCATATAAATTAAATATTTTTTTACTTTATCTCTTTCGTCACTGGAAAGAATTACGGGGTGAATTCTAGATGAAAGCTAGGTGAAATTAAGATAAAATTACAGACATGACTATAATTTATTAGTCTATTATTTACAACTCAATTAAGAAAAAATCTCTTGGATTGTAATGTAATGTTCGAAATATGAAAGCCCAGACTTCAGAGTCTCCAAATGGAAAAAAAATTACTCGGGTACTTAAAGTCTATTAGAATTTTCAATTTCAGTACAAAAAAAAAAATATGACTTCCTTGCTGAAACAAATTCCCCACTCAGATAACTCTGTACAACCCTCTAAATAACTGTTTACTAGGTTATGAACGTTAGAAAAAAAAGGTATAAAATTTTGATGATAGTTCAGATTTCAAGTGGGCCCACAATAAGTTAAATTTTCACTTTAAGCATAAATAACGAATCATGAAAAGAAATTAAAAGCATCGTTGATTTTTTACATGTCTTAGTAGGAAAGATTTCTCAATACAAAGAGTTATTTAGCTAGATGTTGGATTACTCGAAGAAATTATTATTTGCATTTAATTTTAGAGCTGAAATTTTAGAATTATCGGGTTGAATAATGATATATATGATAATATATTTGACTATAATTTGATAGAAGTGAAGAACAAATTAGCATTCTTAGATTTGTTATGAATATTTCTATGATCAAAATGATTTGTGTAGTTGAAAGATATATTTGAAATCAAAGTTTGGAAAAAAATTACATTACTTGTCACAAATTGAAGTTTGGACTTGTGGCCTTTTTAAAAAAAAAAATGATTTACTTGTTATTTAATTCTATAAAGTTAATAACACTGTTTTTGTGTCTCTTTTTTCGAATCGCTTCAAATGAATCAAATATTATTTTTCTTTCTTTTATATTAGGCCTTATGCATGTCAATGTATATGTTCTCAAAATTTTATTTTTTTTTTAAAATCATAAAAGATTTTTTCTCAAAACGTAATATTTCTATTCTTTCTCTTTTCAAATTTGAATTGAATATCGTTTTTAATGTGACATGGCATGTCAACTAAAAGAGAATCATTTTTTTTGTTTAGTATATTTAGAGTAAAAATAATAATTGAGTGATTTTATAATTTTAAAAAATCAAAAATGATTTTAATTAATAGACAATTTTCGAAATATAAGACTATTTAGGAAATTAACTCAATCATAACATTACTTGTCTATAATTTTTTATATTTGTGAGCTTGCAAATCTTTGTAGAGAGGCAAGAGAGTCTACACAAATAGAAAAAACATTATTCATTTGCTCTTATAGATAAATAATTAATTTGTATAGTTTTGAATATATAAATTTAATTATTTTTTTAATTTTAATTAGTTTATCTTATAATCCTTTTTAGTCCGTTTCATAAAAAATATTTTTTTCTTTTTCGGCAATTGATCTTTAATTTGACTTTTTCATATGATATATTAATTAAAATTGTATTTAAGAAATTATACATATCTTTAATTTATGGTTATATACATGATTTAAAAAATTTATTTACTTTATTAAAATTCCTATTAAGTCAAAATTAAAAAAGGAAAAAAGTTATTTTGGATCAGGTCAACTTAATATAAATTTAATCCAATGCAAATGTTTTAATGCAAGTAGATAATAAAGTCAAATAAAACATTTAATGAGGAAAATTTAGCCTACTTATAAAAGCTTGCAAAGACTTTAGTTTGACTCACTCACTCTTCAGCCTCCACTTAGAATACAAATATGATACCTATTAGAAGAATTCCTACTCTTCCTCAAGAACTGATTGTTGAAATATTCCTCTGACTTCCTGTTATGTCATTGATGCGTTTTAGGTGCGTTTCAATATTTTTTTATGCCCTTGTGTTGGATTCAGATTTTACTCATGTCCATCACCTACGCTCTATGACTCGCGATGGTGGAACAAGATTTCTTATGGGGAAAGCTGAAGATCTATATGCTGTAGATCTAAACGAAGATGGAAATACATCTAGATGAAATTTTGATCGTCACGATCAATATTTCAATGGACCGTGTGTTAATGATTCATACTGCATTTGGAAGTACGATAAGGAGCCTGTTAGAATTTTCAATCCCAGTACAAGAAAAATGATAGTAGTTCCCTATCAGAGAAAAAATTATCACTCGATTAAATCTTTATATTACTATTCACTAGGTTATGAACCCGTAGAAAAGAAGTACAAAGATTTTATGCAAGTTCATAATTCAAGTGGGCATGCACCGAGTTTTATTTTCACCTTAAGCATAGAAAAATCATGGAGAAAAATTAAAGATATTATTAATTTTTTCCCATGTTATAGTATGAAAATTTTCTCTATTAAAGGATTTATCTTTATGATGGATTACTCGAAGAATTCAATAGTTGCATTTGATTTAAGAGCTGGAAATTTCAGAGTTATTGAATTGGGTGATGATATATGTAATAATATATTTGATTATGATTTGATAGAAGTGAAGGGATAAATAGTATTGCTGGACTGTTGGGGAAGTTTCACTGGTCGAAATGATGTATGGATTTTAGAAAATTCTGAAAAAAAAGAATGGAAGAGTCATGGCATTAATCTTATTCATTCGCATTGGAAAGATACCAAAATATGGTCCTTGATACGCTCAAATTACACCTCCCTAAAATAGTATAAGCGATCGTTATCAAGTAAAGAACCCAACTTGTATGTTGGGATCGATCCCACGAGGAATATGGTTCAGACTTAAACTTAACTAACAATTATATCTGTTTACTCAAATTATTTCCGAGGAAAGTAAACAGGGGGGATTTTTTTAAGTAAGTAACAGATTTGCATGCTTAAGTAACAAGTAAACAAAATTCAAACGTCGAGTTATCAATATGAGAAAGAAACTAGGGTATATGTGCTCCCCACAAGATCTTAACGCAGTAATCCTAATAACAGTAATCCTTTCCTAGTGTTTAACATGCAAAGTTGGTAAGTTAGGTATCCCTAAGTGATTGGTCCTCCAAGTAGGGAATTTCACCACGCAACTTGGTCCGTCTACGGGTGTATGCTTTACTAATCCTTACCTTTACCCCAGATTAGTCGTCATATCAATGTAGTTTAGTTTTCACCCTCACTCCAATTGACATCAAATAATTAGATAGCATCCACTAAATCTCTGTTGTTTAATCCTTTTCTCATTCATTACCTCCTTGGTCCGACACGTAAGAACGAGACGAGTTCTAACGCGTGCACTCGTTAAAAAGACTTCTAACCGAAACGATTAACAATACATGCATATACACTATTCAAGAATTACTTAATTATTATTCATACTTTGTTAATTGCTCATGGTTCCCACAACCCTAGTTGTGGATTTAGCTACTCATGCTTGAGAGTTCACAATTCATAATTAAGTTGAAAGAATTCATGAACTTACAGTTAGAATAGATGAAACCCGAAATCTTCAATTGAAATTCAAAGTGAAAAATGTATAAAATAAAATCCGGAAATTTAATCGCTAAGAGTTTGCAAATTAATTCCCAAAGAACAAAAACTAGAAGTTTTCAATAATGTCTAACCCCCAAAAATGAGGATTACCACTCCTATTTATAGAAAACAAATCCTAAATTAAACAGGAAACAAAATAAGGAAATAAACTTCTGAAATGCGGTTTCTGTCGACGCCTCGACCTACGGACCGTGGGTCGATCTACGGTCCGTAGGTCCCCTTCCATGGTTCAATACTTGGAAAAATAATCAGGTACTGGAACCTTCAACTCCCAGATCCCCAACGACGGATGTGCAGGACGACCCGTGGGTCGACCTACGGTCTGCCGCTGCCTTCGTGGTTCCACACTTGGTTAGACTTCCCTGATCTTCCACCTACACTTGCCCACCTACAGTCCGTGGATTGGACTACGGTCTGTCTTGTCACTCTGTGGTTTGAGTACTGGAACTCAACTCCCAGACCAGGACCTACGACTGCCCATCCACAGCCCGTCATTGGACCTACGGTCCGTGGGTGGCTACTTCTGCACTTTTCAGCTCGCATCTTCATCAACCGCATCCAAGCCTATTTCCTGCAAGAATTACACACAAAACATTATTTCTAATAACAAAATAGCCCAAGACACACACAAACTCTAAGTGAAATGCATCAAAAATACCGTAAACTCACGGTATATCAACACCCTCAACTTAAACTTGTTGTTTATCCTCAAGCGACATACTAAAATGCTAAACGACACTTATGTAGAAGCAGACATACAAACTCAAGCAATCATATGACTTTATCAATCAATTCCATCACATTAGTGCAAATCTTTTCATCTAGACTCAACAAGCTAACTCATGCGGATCAAAACATGACATAGATCGACCAATAGACACCACAACATACACTTTTCACAATCACCAAGGTACCAATTCTCCAACAATGTAACTAGTGCCCTCACTTCAAAAGTAATCCTTTTTCCACACAATAGATATGAATTTCAAATCTAAGGATTCATTCAACACTCACACTCAGAAGTGACTTCAAGTACAATTAGTGCTCAATACCATAGGCTTGCCCTTATTTTCACTGCATAGACTCTCCAAACTAGTCATTAGGATCACTATAGGAATTTCTTAGCTTGTAACGTAGGCTCAGGGTCAGGTATGGTACATATGGATACTTTTTAGTGTCTTTTCAGCCCTCATTGACATTACATTGACTTTTTACCTCTTTTCTCAACCAATTCTTGACATCTTTTTATTTTCTGCTCTTTCCCTTGACATCACTCTTATTTTTTATTTTTTTATTTTCATATTCTTCTTTTTCTTTAGAATCTTTTTTTTTTCATTGCTCTTTTTATTTCTTTTGGCTTCAATCACATCTTTTTCTATCTTTTCTTTTCTTTTCCTTTCTTTTACACCAAACTCTTTTCATACCCTTTTTCTTCTGGTTTCCTTTTTCATAGCCACCCTCAACTTATGCATTTTACATGAGTTGCGGTGCACAATATTTGATGTCGGACCAGGGCCAAAATTAAGGTAACTTTTTGAATTAGCCACTCTCAACTTAGGCTTTTGACCTAAGTGAAGGTGCACATGTCCAAAGAGGGACTGGGGCCAAGATAATTATTTTAGAGAAGGTGAATTTAGGTGTATTGAAAGAAGTGGTCTACATTAGGCTCAAACATTTGGATCAAAGGGAATATTTATTTCTTTTGGTTGACTTTTTAGGCTTAAGTGGACTTATTTGAACAAGGGTCTATGATCATTTTCCAACTTCTAGCCTAGATTATCTTAGTAGGACCAACGGGGCAAGTTCTAGATTGGCACATACTGTATGAACATTCAACTTTTCTCATACAAACTTGACACATTGTTCAATTATCGGATTATTGCATTACCAGTTCAAGTTTTAGCTTAATTCATGTTATCATACCGATTCCCTATCATGTCATATGAAGATCCAAAATATTCAACTCATTCAGCCTATAGATCTAACACATTTTAATTTTTTTTTGGACAGGTATCAATTTCATGCTCTTTGTGCCATCGTGCTTTCATTCTTCTACTTACTTCTACACATATAATCCTACACATGCCGGTTCAACATAAAAGTAAAACAGTCCCTTGGGGGAAAAGAACACAAGCAAGAAAACCCCAAGGGAGGATTATGAGTTGGGTTACTCAGACTTCACCCTATCACTCACAATCCATTTACCCCACCCCCAACAAAATAAGGTGCAATTGCCCTCAATACACAAAATAAGAAGTAAAGCATAGGGTGAAGCAAACCTGTGATGCAAATGGCCCACGACCCATCAAGAAGCGGGTGGATCCGATCTCCTGGAACCTGCTGGATCAACACTAAGGACGTCATCAGTAACTCTTTCATCAACAACGGGAACACCCTCAGTAGTGCTCTCTCCAACATTAGTGTTTACCGACCCTGAAGAACCAACATCTATCTCACGTGCCCGCTGCTGCCACCTCTCCTCATCAATAATGAACTCCCGCTGGGCTACCTCAAACTGCTGGTGCTCCTTCTTCTTCAAATGTTGAGCCTCGTCAGCATCAGAAGTGTGGTCGGAGCGGTGGCGCTTCCCAACAGCACAGGAAGAGTCTGGTGGTGGCATAGTATCGCCAAATAAAACAGTCATCACCACGTCATCCTCCCTCGCTATAGGGGCAACCTTTGGTGCAGTCTCAGTAGGGGCTAGGAGAGCATCAACATCAGCACAGAGGCTAGCCAACACCGTCTGGAAAGTGGTCACATCTATGAGAGGGGCAGGCCTCTCAAAGAATCGCAACTCGAAAGCATCCAGGCGCTTATGAACGGCCTGAACCTTTCAATCCATCATCTACTCCATCCTCACCTCTGACTCCTCAATAGAGCGCTGCATCCACGGCCTCATATGCTACAGCAAGGTGGCCATCTGGGTCTCCAGCTTCTGGACTCGGGCCAGAGAAACGACAGTGGACCCTAAAGAGGGAGTGGCTCGGGATGAGCTCGGAGCCTGACTAGTAGCCGTGGAAGGTGGAGCCTGAGCATCTGCTGTAGGGGCTGGAATGGTAGTGTCATCAGCCTGCATCTGCTCCACATCCGCAATAAGATCAGCACCCAAGGGCAGTACATCAACCTGTGGCTCCCTCCGTGGTGCAGCAAGGTTGGCATTATCCCAAATGAGGTCGATGTCCACTGTCTTGGTCACCTCAAGAAACCTATCACAATGCCAAATGGGCACTGAAGCCTCCCTGTAGAAATGGAATATCAGACACGGGAAATGAAGAGTGGTGGTGGTCTTGAAGGCCCTCTCGTGGATCTCAGTGATCAGGATGCGGGAAAAGTCAATCTCTAAACCCGCCATAAGAGCTGCTATCATCACGGCTCGATCCCAAGTGACAACATTGTCCGCCTGAGTAGGGGACAGTCTAATACGAACCACCAGCCAGAATAATTTTGCCGCGAAGTTCAGAGATGCCTTTCTGATAGGCAATGTCATGTTCCTCACCCATTCAGTGCCCTCACCATCCTCAGCTATGTGTCGGGCCATCCACCTCAGAAGTGTCTCCGTCTGCTCGGCATCTCTCTGAAATGCCACACTCTGAAAAATGCCCATCCTGTAGTCATACTCCACTGTATTAATCGGCAGAGTGTGGGCTGGGCCATAGATGAACCGGCGGATAGTAGTCTCATAGATGTCCATGGGGAAGTTCCACACCAAGGTCGTCTGGAGTGGGGGCTGAGCTATGGGCTTGGCCCATTTAGAGATGGAGTTACGGACGGTGGCAGCCTATGAGGCATAAAACTCTCTGGTCATCTCCTCGCTGTAGTTCTCGGGGCACCGTGCCATCCACTCACATTTGTGCCTCCGAAATAGCTCCTCAATAACGGGCACGGTGTGGAGACTCCCCGTCAGAACCTTGCGCTCCTCAGTAACGGTCCTGGTCATCTTTCGGTGTTCATTCAGCATGGTGCCATTTTCATATATATGGTACTGGCCCGTAACGCACCATCTGTTCGGCTCAGCGACATTAGGGGCAGGCTCAACTCTAGTAGGTATCGGGATGTCTCCTGAACTATCAGTATCAGATGAAGAAGTGGGACTGCCGCTAGAACTAGAGTCGAACTGCGACTCTACTGAATGTGTGGCCCCCTCCTCAGATTGGGGGGCAGTGACCTCAACCTCGTCACTCGTAGAAATAACCTGCTGGACCGCCTAGTAATGCGGGGGGCAGTGGGGGAGACCCTGGTGGTAGGTGGGATGTAATCCTGATCGGTGTCCTCATCCAACAGGCGTCGGGAAGGGGCAACGAACCTGGACTTGCCCTTTTTGGCATACACCGGTGCTTGTTTAGGAGCCATGGTACCTGTGGAAGCTTAGTTAGTACCCAAAGAACACAAAAGGACCCATGAAATATTTTTAGAACATGAATCAGACTTTGACAAAAAATCAAAAAAAATTAAGGCAGTAGTTGGACTTGTGACCCACGGTGGGTACCGACGGTCCGTCGATGGAACGATGGTCCGTGGGTCCCCTCCATAGGTTAGGTGGTGGAAAATCAGGTCCCAGATGGAGAACCACGGATGTGCAGAATGGTCCATCGATCAAACGACGGACTGTAGTCCACACCGTGGTTCTAGACTTAGCCCAAGTTTTGTGTGCCACTGATTCACGGATCCCGACCAATGGTCCGTAGGTTGACCTACGGTCCGTGGGTGGAGGTCGTTGATCAGTGCTGTGTCAGGCATGAATTTGCAACTCTTTTTCAACACACCATTTCATCAAACAATCAATCAATCGAAGTCTAAACATGCATTTCAACAAGTAATGTGGTAGTTCATCATTCCCAGGGTTCCGAATTATGCACAATGCAAAGTTCAACACAAAGAAACCTCAAAATCCTAAGTCAAAACTCTCACTTAGACCTAGCAACCCATTTATTCGATTTAGATTACTTACAAACTCACACACCATCATTCCAAGGGTATTATTTAACTTAAAGTCAACCAATTATGCAAGCATTTTAATTACCCGAGGTCAAGTTCATCGTTGTGACTTCAATTTGAAACAATGAAACATTTAAAGTTTGGGAGAAATCGATTTACCTTACAAGTAAGCAACGATGGAGAGTGTGTGATCACGTGCAAATGCTCCTAGACCAACGGTAACACCAAAACCCGGACCTTGAAATCTTTTGGAGAGAAAAAGGAGATGATGGAATGATTTGGGAGAGAAGATGGAAGTTATGGGATGTGGGAATTGATTTAGATCAGTTTGGGAGTGATTTGGGGGGTTATTAATGGATGAATATGGGTAAATGGAAGGTTAAAATGGTTGCGGGGAAAATATATGAAGTGGGGGTGTATTTGAAATGAAAAGGTTATATTTATATGGGGTCCATGTCGGGTCAGGCAGTAACCCTAACTTGGACCTACGAGACACCGTCGATGGTCCGTAGGTCGACCTACGGTCCGTCGATAGGGTCCGTAGGTGACTCTGACACTTAGAAATTTTTTGAAAACTTACGTGGGATCTATGGATTCCATCCACGGTCCGTGGATTGACCAACGGACTGTCGATGGGGCCCGTAGACCACTACACAACTTTTTCTGCAGATATTGCCTTTTCGTCCCTGCACACGTAGCAACCATTAGGACTTTCTTTTTACATTTTCTGGATACTTTTTAGACACAGATCCTATTATATATCTAGCCAACACTAAACAGAAAAATAAACACCTATCTAAAGAGCTACAAAATCAAAAAGAAAGAAGAAAAGTCCTATATTGAAAAGAAACACCTATAGTTGGCTAGATTGTACATCTTGGGTTGCCTCCCAAGCAGCGCTTGATTTAACGTCGCAGCACGACGTATACACCTTGATTACTCAAACTTCATCAAGATAATAGGCCTCTATCACTTCTTGTACACTCTCAGATTTCCCCAAGTAGACTTTTATTCTCTGTCCGTTCACCTTGAACCTCGTCCCTTCCTTGTTCTCGAGCTCAACCGCTCCATGTGGAAATGCTTGAGTGACTCTGAATGGCCCGGTCCACTTGGACTTGAGCTTGCCAGGAAACAAGTGCAACCTTGAGTTGAATAAGAGCACCAGATCACCGACAACAAATTCACGCTTTTCAATCTTCTGACCATGGTACTTCTTCATCTTCTTCTTGTACAAGGCTGAACTTTCATATGATTTTAGGCAAAACTCATCAAGCTCATTCATGTCATTCAGTCTTTGACTCGATGCGGCGCCCCAATCCAAATTCAACTTCTTTAGTGCCCACATTGCTTTATGCTCTAGCTTTACAGGCAAATGACATGACTTCCCATATACAAGTTGGTAAGGGGACATACCTATGGGAGTCTTGAATGCGGTGCGATAGCCCCATAGTGCATCATCAAGCCTTCTTGACCAATCAGTTCTGTTAGCGTTCACAGTCTTTGCAACGATTTGCTTTATCTCTCTGTTTGACACCTCAACTTGCCCACTCGACTGCAGATGGTAAGGAGTGGCTACATTGTGACAAACTCATATTTCTCTAGCAACGCCTTGAACAACTTGTTACAAAAGTGAGAACCTCCATCGCTGATAATAGCCCTAGGTGTACCGAATCTGGAGAAGATACTCTTTTTCAGGAATGCGGTGACACTCTTTCCCTTATTGTTTGAAAGCACAATTGCCTTCACCCATTTCGATATATAGTCAATTGCAACAAGAATATACTTCATTCCATGCGAACTTATAAATGGACCCATGAAGTCAAGGCCCCAGACATCGAATAACTCAATCACTAATATCAGAATCATAGGTAACTCTTGCTTCTTTGAAATTCCTCCTTCTCTTTGGCAACGGTCACAAGACTTGGTGAAATCATGAGCATCTTGGTGGATGGTGGGCCAGTAATACCCACAATCTAAAATTTTGTGAGCAGTTCAGATACCACTATGGTGCCCACCAACAGGCGATGAAACCCTAGGCAATCCCGGTGCGACGAGCTCGACCTAGAAGGCAAACCCCTTGCTTTTGTTAGCAAGGGGTTTCGAACTTGAGACCCTCCAACATGGAAGTCCCAGCCCAAACCACTGGGCCACCCCGAAGGGTATTCGTTAAGGGCCTTGTGTAGTAAAGAAACCATAACTCCCCAAATGAGGATCAATATTACCTTAACATTGACATCAGAAAGCGCACGAGAACCCTCAAATGCCCTGCTCTCCAGCATCCTCAGCATTCGCTGTCCATCAGTGTTTGCCAGAACCTTGATTCCGTTATCACTCATCGTGACAGCCAGCAATGAGCCTTCCTTATTGAATCTTAGTCTAGGACTGGCCTGAAAAGAAAATTAGATTGACAAGATGACATGTCCTTCCATGGATAATAAGAACAAGTAAGAAATGACTATTCTGTGGGATTTATGCTTAGCACTGAGAGGATATTGAGATGGAAGCTCTCCCGTTAGTAAAGGTCGGGTTTCTAGAAGCAATATCCTTATCCCTTACCTATGTGCCCCCATAGGATGATTGTCTAGATAGACATTAGCTAGTGGATCCACTTAAGCTAGAAGTTCATGGTCCTTACCTTGACAAGTAGGACAACCCTTTTCGGTGTGGGAGACACCGGGGGATCATGTTATAGCTCACATGGTCTCTATGTCGGTTAAGGCTACTTCCCACATTAATAATAAACTAAGGTTACTTCAAGAAGTATCTCATATGTGTTCAAAGGTTTTAATGATGTTAGCTTGCATTGACCATGTTTTATGACTTATGTTTTCTAACCCTTTAATATTATGTTTTAGCTTGGTCAATTGCATGTCATGATATATCATTTTTTAGCATGTTTTAAATGTTTTATGCATAGCTATAATACTTGGTACATTGTTTTGTAGTAACACATACTCTTGCCTACATAGGGTCCGACAGTCAGGTTTCTCAGTTTCATGGCTAGTGTTGATTTCGAGATTTCCGAGCTTTGGTGAGTCCTCATGCTTCGAGGACGGACTTTCATTGTTCTTAGTTTCCTTATTGTATTTCAGTTTTGGACATGATGTATGGGCTAGGCCCAATTTCATTCTATTGTAGTAGATGGCTATTGAGACAAGTGTTTTAGACTTCCGTTTTTCGTTTATAAAACTATTGGACTTGAAATGTTGTTTTACTTCTATTGTTCTATTTCTTATGTTATGAATGTTACGTGGCTTGTATGGTGTCCCTCGGGGTCCTATACCGCCATGCTCATAAATCACATGGACATCTCTCGTGTCATGGTTCATCCACAATAGATTGAAGAGGAGAAACTCAAGAAAAAGTCTAGGGAGATAAAGAGGGCTAAAACCGGTGATGGTAATTTCTCTCATACAAGGTCCGATGGATATGGTCATCCTAGATTTCGACAAAAGTTTTCCAGTCAAGGTTCCTCCAATGCTCCTTCTAAGTTCAACAAAGATAGGGTGTCTAGCCCTAAGTCTCAAGGAGGTAATGGTATCGGATCTTCATTGCCCATGTCTACTTGTACTAGGTGTTGAAAGAAGCACGAGGGTAAGTGCCTAGCCGACACAGATGGTTGCTTCAGTTGTGGTAAAAATGGTTATAAAATGAGGGATTGTCCGATGCTTACGGGTAAAGAAAGAGATGGCAAGCAAGCTCATCCTAGTGGTTCGGGTCCCAATTCTCCTAAGCAAAACTGATTATATGCACTTCAGACTCGTGGTGAACAAGAGAGTTATCCCGATGTGGTTACCGGTATGTTAAAAGTTTTCCAACTTGATGTATATGCTTTACTTGATCCTGATGCTACTTTGTCTTTTGTGACGCCATATGTGGCTATGAGGTTTGATGTTCTTCAGGATGTGTTATTAGATCCTTTTTTCTGTCTCTACTCCTGTTGGTGATTCTATTGTGGCTAAAAGGGTCTATAGAAAGTGTTCTGTTTCCTTGTCCCATAGAGTTACTCTTGTTGACTTGGTAGAGCTTGATATGCTAGACTTTGATGCGATTCTTGGTATGGATTGACTGCACTTATGTTACGCTTCTATTGATTGTAGAACTCGAGAGTCAAGTTTCAGTTCCCGAATGAGTCTGTCCTAGAGTGGAAGGGGGGAACTTATATGCCTAAGGGTCAGTTTGTCTCTTGTCTTAAGGCTAGAAAGATGATTTCTAAGGGTTGCATTTACCATCTAGTTAGGGTGAGGGATGTGGATTCCGAGACCCCTACTCTTGAGTCAGTCCCCGTCGTTAATGAGTTTCCGGAAGTGTTCCTAGATGACTTACCCGGTATTCCTTCCGAGAGGAAAATAGACTTCGGTATTCACCTTCTCCCAGATACATAACCTATTTCTATTCCTCCTTACTGTATGGCTCCGAAAAAATTAAAGGAGTTGAAAGAACAATTGAAAGATATGTTGGATAAGGGTTTCATCCGACCGAGTATATCTCCATGGGGTGCTCCAGTTTTGTTTGTTAGGAAGAAGGATAGTTCTCTTTGTATGTGTATTGACTATCGTCAGTTGAACAAAGTGACTATTAAGAATAAGTATCCTCTTTCAAGAATAGATGAATGTAGAAGAAGGATTGTTATTGAAAGAAAAGGAGTTAGTTGAATTGAAATGTGGAGTAATTTGGGAGGAAATGAAGGAAATTGGTTATTTGGCTGGTCCTATGATAATTGTGACACTTTCACAGTATTTTTTGCAAACAATATCATTGATGATGGTTGGTCATTTGGGTGAACTTGCCCTCTCAAGTACTTCCATTGCTATTTCTATTGCTGGAGTCACTGGTTTCAGCTTTCTTGTGAGTACATATCTATTATTCTAATTTACTGGCACACTTTCCTTTTTAGTTCGTTTAAAAAGAATGTTACTTTTCTGTAGTTAAAAATAATTTAACTTTAAATTTTTTCTTGTTTACTGTTGTTTGAAGTTTTAAATTTATAACACTCTAATATGTTATGTAACTAACCTTTCAAGGAAATAAATCAATGAAGTCTGTGGCATTCTTAGGTCACATTATTTCCGGTGATGGAATTCGGGTTGATACTCACAAAATAAAGGCAGTGCAGAATTGGCCTAGACCCACATCTCCAACTGATATTAGGAGTTTCTTGAGGTTGGCTGGATATTATAGAAGGTTTGTCGAGGGGTTCTCATCTATTTCATCTCCTTTGACTAAGTTGACTTAGAAAACAGTTAAGTTTCAATGGTCTGAAGCTTGTGAGAAAAGCTTTCAGGAATTGAAAAAACAGATGACTACTGCCCCAGTATTGACCTTACCAGAGGGTACACAAGGCTTTGTGGTTTATTGTGATGCGTCCAGAGTCGGTTTGGGTTGCGTGTTAATGCAGAATGGCAAGGTTATAGCTTATGCCTCCAGACAGCTTAAGATTCACGAGAGGAATTACCCAACACATGATCTAGAGTTGGCTGCTGTAGTATTTTCTTTGAAAATATTGCGCCATTATCTTTATGGTGTTCATGTGGATGTGTTCACCGATCACAAGAGTCTTCAGTATGTGTTTAGTCAGAAAGAGCTTAATCTCAGACAGAGGAGGTGGTTGGAATTTCTGAAGGATTATGACATGAGTATTCTCTATCACCCAGGTAAGGCTAATGTTGTTGCTGATGCTTTGAGCAGATTGTCTATGGGTAGTGCCGCCTATTTTGACGAAGACAAGAAAGAGTTGGCAAAAGATGTGCACAGACTTGCGCGGCTTCGAGTTCATTTAATGGATTCCAATGAAGGAGGAGTAGTGGTGATGAATGGGGCTGAATCATAATTAGTGTCCGAAGTTAAAAAGAAGCAAGACCAAGATCCTATTTTGCTTGAATTGAAGGCAAATGTTCATAAGCAAAAAGTAATGGCTTTTGAACAAGGGGGAGATGGTGTATTGAGGTATCAAGGTAGATTGTGTGTACCAAAGGTGGATGAACTCCAAGAGAGGATCATGGAGGAAGCTCATAGCTCCAGATATTCTATCCATCCGGGTTCCACAAAGATGTATCGTGATTTGAGAGAGGTTTATTGGTGGAGTA